>JAHDVE020009578.1:0-130499 GCA_022606495.2 Halesus radiatus | reverse complement strand
TGACAGACCGATTGCCATCTCTAATGCACAGACACAATATAGGTATGCTGAGGCTGTTCTACAGATATTTCAATGGAGCCTGCTCGATGGAGCTAGCAGCGTTGATTCCCTCCGCGCCGGTGCACGCTCATGAAACTCGACGGACATGAGCGACACACTCGTTCACAGTTCATGTTGGCGTCATGAAAACGGGTCGTCTCGCCGACTCATTTTCTCTAAATCGGCTCGTATGTGGAACGACCTACCGGCATCTGCCTTTCCCCCTACATTTAATAGTAGCCTTCTTAAATTCCGCATTAACATATCTCTGCCTACAGCCTCTTCCTTAACCCATCTCACAACGTTGCCCAACCGGGTGGCAATAAAGGTCTAATAAAAATAAAATTAAAGTGTCTTTAATCAAATGGGGCAAATAGTTTAACAAAAGTTTTGGCACCCCTAGGTACTGGCATTTTTGCCATTCTTTTAATACAATGGTTAAATCGTGTTTGTTCTTAACAATTCGTAGTGGAAATCCATTATAATAATTTATTAAAACTATCTTTAAACTTTTTCCACTTGACTTTCTTTTTTTTCTTAACTGGTTTCAACCTATCACAGCCATCCTCAGATTAGTACATTTTTTTGTTTTTATTAAACTACTGAATATATACATTTCTTTTGGTATTATTATGTCCCCCTAATAATTTTCTCTTCTCTCCGTCTGACGATAAAAATTTATATATATTTTTTTAAGAGGAACGGTTGCGCTGCCTGTTTCATAAATAACTTAATTTTGTATTTGAAGCCAAACTACCCATCCAAACAGAACAATATGTTTTTTTTTTTTTAATTAAAGGTTTAGTAAATATCTAGTACATATGAGAATTATTTTATTTATTTTTGTTTTAAATTATGAAGCATACGCCATGAAAAAAAAATCATCATTTTACAGGCAACTTATTAGGTGTTTATTTAGGTGTTTAACTGCCTCTAAAATCGCGAAAAATTAATTTCTTCAATGGCCTATATTTCTTAATCTAAAACAAAACAAATTAATTACTTCTATATATTTACTATACGTTTTGATGAAAAAAGATCATAGGCTTAGGTGATTATTTTGGCCTCAAATCCAAAATTACGTTTTGTATGAAACAGGCCGCGCAGCCGTTCCTCTTAACAATTCGTGGTGAAATTACATAATAATTTATTAAAATAAATTTTAAACTTTTTGTACTACGAGTATTTTTTTGACTTAACTGGTTTCAACCTATCACGATGATCTTCAGACTGGTACAAATTTTTATTTTTCTTAAAATACGATACACGTATATACATTTCTTTGGGTATCAGGGGTAGGAAACTATGATTCAATATAATATGTATTAATCGGTATTGTGGTATCATGATTTTACATAAGTTTTCCTATAGTTTTGACTATAGATATCATAAGATAGACATTGCAAAGGCCATTTACAAATTTAAATATAAACTTCCTTATAAATGACTTATGTATGAACAGTGCAAATTTGGATACTTTATTTAAAGTGTTTCGTTTAAAAATTAAATGATTATGTTTCTATTATTTGCTTTTGATTTTCCTTCAACAGTCGGTGAAAATCCACGTTTCGGCGGACATATTGGAATGAAGTGTGGTGAGATATGGATACCGTCTCGTACGTGTAAAGTCCGCCATTGAAATTGTGTTTTAAGCGATTAATCAGAATTCGATTAATAAAATGTGTCGATATTTCCATCACTATTGCCTTCCGATAATATATATGGCAGCGGTACGTTAAATACCTGCGCACGCATCGAAGAAGAAGTGGCCGGGCTGGTCGCTTCGATGCCTCAGGGAAGAGTAGGAGCTAGGTAGGGGCGGCTTAAGGCGATCGACTTTCGACCTTGAAGAGGCGATAATGACAGGATCCAGAACAGGAGAGGGTCAGGGAGCGAAGAGAGAAGTCCAATTCAAGCAGAAGATTCAATGAAGAAGGAAACAGGCAGGCGAAGGCGAAGTAGAAGTGTCAATCCGATGGCGAGAAAACACTGATTTTTCAAGTTTTGTGATTTGGTCTCGTACCTCCCTGCGGTACCGTGTCGCAGACGTCCGGATCGGCGGGCGGTTTGTACCGCGAGTTATTTTACGGTCCGGAGGGAGCACAGACAATCTTGAATCTACGAGATCAAATAATCAAGTTATGTCCCCCTACTTTGCGCTTCGATTAAACCCTTCTCGCTTCCCACCAAAATTTTATTTACAGAATTATTTACATCTCAAAATTGCCATCAAAGTTGTGTGGTGAAACTTTACCGCCGGATTATAATATAGTTTACATATATATATATATATGACAAATATATTAACACCTTATGATTGCGTGAACACCGGTGAACAGCCTGGCAAAAATCATTTATTAAAACCTGCCACCGTCTGCCACAAAAGTAATACATATCAAAAATAAAGCCCGCCTGGGAGTGTATGGAACGCCCTGACCAATCGGGGCCCGACCCGAAACACGAGATCGTCAACAGGTCAGCGGTAGGATTTGCGGGGTGTCGGGGAAATGTCCTGTTAATGCTTAGTAGCGTCACGTCACGAAAAACGTCATTCAGTGGCGTAGAAACGAAGAAGATAAGTGCTTACGCCTGCACTTCTATGTTTCAACTCGACGAATTTCGCTTTATCGTACCTAGTGTGACACCACATGACCATTAAATGAACACAAACCTAAATTTTGCCTCAACTAAAATTAAATAAATAACCACGTCCGATACAGTAGCAGGTCGAAGTTTCATAACGTATTCTAATTATTATGGTGTGAGATTGAACTCTGTTCTTATGGACATTACAATAGCAACGTAGTTCGCCATCATGGCCACTATCGCAAAAATAAACGCAAAGTTGAATGAGAACATTTTGCAGGCAGTCATATCAGGTCTATGACGGGTCAGAGTTTTGAAAAACCTTTTGAGTCCAAATTTCTTTGAATGATCTGAAATAAAGTATAAAATCATTCATTCATTGTTTTAATATGTAGACTACATTTTAATTAACATTTAATTTTTGTTAACTTTATTATTACTGTTTTCTTTTTAAAAAGTTTATCTATTTAAAAGACATCTTCATAATAGTAACATTTTTTTTTTTTTTGTGTAATAACCACAGAACTTTTTCATAAATTAATCTTTTTTTACAAATTAAATAATAATTACAATGTATTTTTTAAAAAACCTTTTTGGAAAAAACATAAAATGAACATGATATTATTTTTTTTAATGTTATAAAATTTTTAATTGGTAGAATATTTTTTATATTTATTTTTTATTTTTTTTGTAGTTAAATTCAGTTATGAATCAAAAAAATGTTATTATATTATTATAGACCGTACGAATCGTGTGTACTGTTTTAAACGGTTTATATATCATAGAGTTTTGTGAAGACCTCTCTTGGAGAACATATACTGGGTGTTCAAGTGTTTTTTGTTATAGTATTGTATTTGTATTGCTGTGACTTTTTTTTTTGATTTACGAGTAATAATTTTCTCTATTTTACAATTAAAACAGCTTTAACCTTCCTATATCCAAGATGGTAATCGATTGTACCTAACTTCTGTAATTTTGAATAACTCGATAAGCTAACGCAATACCAGCGTAAAATTTTAGCTCATCCTAAAAGACGTGTCTTTTATAACTTTGCCATTAACAAATGTATTTATCGTATCATGAAATAATTGATGATTGCGATAGATTTAATATATTTCTCGGAGGCCAAAAATTTCACAGATCACAATGCATTTGATAACCGTATTTTTCAGATTTAAATGCATATTAGGTACGGCATCAATTTATTTAAGCTATTTAAACTTAGTTTTGACAAAGATGTGTGTAAATCATTAAAATATTTCAAATGTAACCTGGCGTATCATCTGTCCGTTAGAAGTTTTCGAACTCGGTAATGAGTGGGTTACGAAATAACGTTGCTTTGTTAAAATGCGTTTTTCCTTTATCGATAACAAGTATTTAGTATTAATGATATGAAAGGATTTTTACCCAAGTCAGTCTCCGAGAATGCCAACAATCGCCCAGTTATTTGCCTCGTGTTGTTTATTTGGTTTAGCAACACTTCATTAGCTGCAGCCATACCAAAATTATTCAATAAGTGATGAATTATCCACAGATACGAAACTGTTACCACGAAAGCAGGCTGTAAAAAAACAAACAAACAAACAAAAAAATTCAATACCTTTAGTAATACTATCGCATTTAAAAACTCGAATCCAGTCAAACCCCTGATATTAAATTGCAAAAATACTATTGATTTACAAGTGCCTCACATACACAGAGTTTCATTGGAGTTATCGCACAAATAAGGCAAACGAATCTTACGCAGTCCAAGGCAATTGGCACAGTTATAATTGTATGGACGATGAAAGGCACTGGACTGAGAAGTAGCTGCAAATACGTAACAAAGAAATTTAATAAAAAACAGAACATAAAATTATGTTCATTAAATTAATAACAATTACTTGTTTAAAAACCACTGTATTTAATGCGATCAAAATATTAAACTTTTAAATACAATGGTTATAAACAAATGGTTATAAATGTGTTCTTACCATTGAATTGTATTTCCGATTGATCAAATCAAAAGTATTCTCTAGTTTCTCATACATTTTTTGTATCGTTTTAACATCAAAATTTGCGAACATCTGTTCATCATTGTTTATGTTTTCCACCGTGCAGTAACGCAGTATTTTATTTTTCCATAAATACATTATTGGATCGTCGATCATTTGATAATATGTCGGCTTTTTGAACATCTTGCAAAGTGTAATGTTCAGTGTGTTAAAATAAGAGCTTAATATATTCACCATATTACAAAACTGATAGATTAATGAATCTATTGCTGCTATATAAACAAATACCCAGATGTCTCTGAGTATTTCTATTAAACGTTTCTCATTTTCTGTAATAGACCCACACATGTTGCATATCAAAAATGTAAAGTCTAATATGTGAACCAACATAAAAAGTCGCCCCTTGTCGTGCATAAATTCATTCAAATTTGGAACAAAATTTTCAATATTATCTAGATTTTTTAAAATTTGGAAAAAAAAATTCGAATTTATATTCGCTATCCAAATCAAAGTTATGTTTATGGCGCCTGTTAAATTGACAAATATAAGCATCAAACGAAATAAACCACCGCCTATTGATAGACTTATAAAATAGTAAAAAAAGGAAAGGGTTGCAGAAATGCATAGTGTAGAATACAAAATCAGTTGTAATTTTGAAATCCAGTGCAGTGTTGTCAACTGATTTTTCCCCCGAATTCGGTAACTTTTAATACTAAAAACCGTTTCAATATACTTTAACGGTTCAATTTTGTTTATGATAACACTGACATTATTCATCTCATAATATGTCATTTTTGTGAATATTTGTGGTAACGAAACACACGACTCAGTGACACCATTAATGTGTTCGAATGACAATTTTTTTCATAATTGAATAATCACTCAGGTGTTTAATAAGGTAAAATATTTCATTCCTGTTGATGGATTGGAATATCGTAGGCAGTTAATCAATGATTTGCGTATTTGACGGCTTCCATGGTCGAGGGGTAAGGCTCTCGACTACGAATCCGAAGGTCGCGGGTTCAAATCCCAGGGTGCGCAACTAAATTTTATTTAATTGATTTGTGCTGTATCACATTTAATTAATTTAAAAATAATGTAAGTATATTTGCGCACGTTCCAGGGTGGAAGATACTCTCAGTATCGCCCTGGTGAAAGACCACTATTCAGAATTTAAACGATGCTTGAAAATGGTTTTTATCCATGTTTGGTGACCAGATCTGAATAGCCACGCATTTCCCCATCTTTCTCTTCCCTTCTCCTTCCCCTCCCCTATACATTCAGCCTCAAAACATTTCCCAATTGGGGATGCCATAGTCTCACTGGCTCCAGACGGTTGGGAGCAGCTGAGAATCTTGTGCGGTATTAATGTAATAAAAAAAATTGATTTGACAATTATACCTTATCTTAGAATTATGCAGAAAAATTATGAAAATTATCCAAATTACTTCACAATTTACGGGTCTTTCTCGTCCGAAGAATATAAGTTTAAAATAAATTTACGTTTTAATTTAAAACAACAAATTTGTCGGGAAGTGTTGTCCAAATTTTCGTTTTACTCAGTTCGTACAAGGAAGCGCCCCCCAAAATGAAACATTGTTTTGAATGATAAATAAAATGTTTTTGTATTTTACCCAAAAATGTTTTTTTTTTGCAAACACCTTGTCTCCTATAAATACATCGTATGTCAAAAAATTTAAAAAAAAATTGGAACGGCAGAGGATTGAACCCTAACCTACCGCTGGGAAAGCAACTATTCTCACCATTACTCCACCAACTACCGTGAACAGAATGACAAATTTAGTATTTATAACCAAAAATAACAGTTACGCCGTGTGTATTTATTTATGCCCAAATTTAAAATAAATCTGTCGTATTTAAAAAAAACTTTATTTGGAATTCGCGCCGCATGGAATATTATTAATTGTTCTATAAACCGTCCTTTCTAAATTAAATGCAGGTTTAAAAATAGTATTAAGCAAATAATAAAATGTAGGTAAAAAAATATAATTATAAGTAAATGGTAATAAGTAGTAATCAGAAAGTAATAAGAAGTAAATAGTAGTAAGTAAGTAATAATAAGTAGATAATAATGATAATATCGAGCGTATATAATGTTTCAACATTGATTACAACATAAGGGATAACATGGATAAAGCGAAATCACCACTCTCAGCTAACATAGATTTTTTGATAACTTTTTTAAATAAATTTAGCGTATCTATAGTTTTAATGTTGTCACTGCACTTATTATATAACAAAGGAGCTTTACAAGAAAAACTCCTTTGTCCAAATGATGTTCTGTTATTTGCCGGCTGATACACTAGAGAAGAACCCATTCTAGTATTGTGCACTTGTTGTGACCTTATAGCAGTATCAATATTGTTAAAAAATTTACACAGAGCTTGTATTATGTACAATTGCCTTACTGTCATAATTTTACTTTCACTGTATAATCGGTGTGATGGATATAAAAAACATTTCTTGTACATTATTTTTAAAATTAATTTTTGAGTAACATTTAGGGACTCTAGTGTAGTCTTGTAACATGAACCCCAACATACAACATTATATGAAAGAAGAGATTGAACAAGAGCATAATATACAGTTTTTAGTGTAACTTTGTCCAATATATTTCTTAGGCTCTTGAAGATATAGGCTAGTTTTCTTATTTTGTTTGTTAGTACAGTAATATGATCATTCCATTTTGAATATTTATCAATAATTAAGCCAAGATATTTTATATTGTCTACTCTTTCCAAAGATTGACAATTGCACTCGTGTACACAACAATGCATTGTTAAGGAACGGTCCATAGAGGGTTGACTTACGGAAGAAATGCTAAAAGTAATATATTTTGTTTTTTGTGTGTTTAAAGTTAAAAGGTTTTAATCAAGCCACTTTTTAACAATCTTTAATCCTGACTCACACTTAGCATAAGTTTCATCCCAAGTATCACCAGTAAACACCAAAACAGTATCATCTGCAAATGCAACTGAAGAACCGAAGGATGATAATTTGCAAAGGTCATTAATATATAATAAAAACAAAATTGGACCTAGAACACTACCCTGAGGAACACCATATACAATTGATTTATTTGAACTAATATGATCATTAATCATTAATCATTACTCTATGTGTTCTATTCCCAAGATAAGTTCTGAACCAATCTAGTGCTTTATTAGCAATACCTATTGCATTAAGTTTTTTAAGCAGTAAACCATGGGATACGGTATCAAAGGCCTTAGACAAGTCTAGAAAGACAGCCATCGCTTTGTTGCCAGCATCTAGAGCTTCTACGACTGTGATGATCACTTTTAAAGCTGCATCACTTGTTCCCATACTCTCTCTGAAGCCAAATTGATTAATTAAGAGAATTTCATGTTTTTTTTATGTAAGTCATCAATCTCATTTTAGCTAATTTCTCTATTATTTTTGATAAAGTGTTAAGTAGGGAGATAGGTCGATAGTTATTAACATTTAGGTTATCCCCTCCTTTAAATACAGGTACAACTTTGGCATTTTTGCAGTGATTAGGAAATAAGCCTTTCTCAAAGCTAACATTTGTAATGTGTGAAATAGGTATGGCTAATTCAGAACAATTTTGATTGTAGACCATTGCACTTATACTGTCATTTCCGCTTGAAAAACCAAATTTAAGCTCATTAATCACCTTTTGAACTTCCTTACAATTAGTTGGGTTAAACTCAAAACAGGCGTTTTGTAAAGAACGTGTTGGATTACAATTTTCAATTAAACATTCTTCACTAGTATTATTTGAACTGCATAAAAGATTAGCAAAATTTTGACCTACATCACTAAAAAAATCATTGGCATGGTTAGTAATGAGAGTTGGATTATCATTTATAGATACAACCTTATTTTTAACATTTAGTCTATTTATGGAAAATGGTTCTTTTTCCATATCCAATGCTTCTTTTATTATTTTCCATTGCTGTTTTGTGTTGCCTCTAACCTCATCAAGCTTCTCCTTATAAAATGATTGTTTGGTCGTTCTTATAATTTTAGTACACCAATTTCTATATCTTCTGTAATATGCTAATTGTTCAATGTTGTTTGGTTCTTTATGGCAATTCTTATGTATTTTGTCACGTTTTATGAGGCAGTTAACAATGCCAGAAGTTATCCACGGTTTTAAACACTTTTTATTACAATCTTACATTTTTATTACACTTTTACTTACACTTTTACTTTACACTTTTATTTCAATCTTATTTATTACAATATTATCTTTGTGGATGAGCAATTCTCAATTTGCATTTTTAGACATGTTATGAAATTATCAGGTGCTGTATTGACGTCATTTGTAGATAAAACTGTATTCCAGGTTTCCTCTTTCAGTTTTGAATTTAGTAGGTCATTATCTACAATAACTTTTAGCTTTGCATCAGATTTTTGTGAATTTATTACTAGGGACTTAGGATATTTCAATATTGTAGCAAAATGATCTGTAACACTGGTCCTGAAGACAGCACTCCGAGGATCCACTTTTGATTTTGAGCGTAATGTGATCAATGCAACTTTCAGTACTTGAAGTTACTCTAGTAGGTGAGGTAATATATGGTTTTAAACCATGGTAAATCATAAGTGAAAGATATTGTTGATATTTTGAATTGTTCATATTTAAAATATTTATATTTATATCACCACATAAAATCACTTCATGGTTATGTGTTGATACAGAACAGAGTAAATCATTTAGATGGTCAAGAAAAGTATCAATGTGTGCCTGAGAAGGAGATCTGTAAACTGCTATTACACATACGTTATTAGTAAGTTGCAATTTAAGACAATTAGCATGTGCAATAACTATTTCTTCAACGGACGTTAGGACATCATCCCGAGTGTAAACAACAACTCCATCGTTTTGTGAGTAATTTTTGTTTGTGTTGTGCGATGAATATCCAGTAATGCCTGGGATAAAAATGGAGTCTTTCAGCCAAGCCTCACTAAATATGATTACTAAACCTGTGACGAATTGATTCGAGAACAGCTATAGTATCGTCGAAATTTTTTTTTTTGCTTCTTATATTCATAGAGTATATTGAATCTCGGAATGTAATTGGAATTCATTACATATTATCGGGTCATTTATGTTAATATTATTTATTTCTGTATTTTCTTCTAATTTTAGCTCCAAAAAAAATCCATATTATCAGGATAAGAAAGTAAATAAAGATATCTTTTTTTTTATTAATTGATAAACTAAAGTTCTTAAAAACTTAAGACAAGATTTTTGTGCATAGCGTTGGTTGTTTACAGGTGAAAATATAATAAAAACAGTAATTATTGAATGGAACACTAGTATATATTGATTAACTTGGCGGGTTTGCGATAAGCCGACGTAGCTCAACGGTAGAGCATCTGACCGGACATTAGAAGGGTGCGGGTTCGAGTCCTGCCGGCGACATTTATCTTTGCTCTGAAGGTTTTTTCAATTTGGATGAGTGTTTTAGATTAATAATTATTGTTTATAAAAATAATAAAGATATCTTTGATCCAGCGTTCGCTCAGAATAAGCAAGCCAAAATCTGAATCGAGTTCTATGAGTAGAATCATTAGCCCATTGAGGTTTTTGTTAATGCTTCTGATATTCATGGAAAGTATTTTTACGTTAGATTGAATTAGGATTTGTCGAACTTCTATTGCACTATTTGTTTCGGCACATGGAGCCTGTGACATACTATGTAGTAGATTTGTTGAATCTTCCATTTTTTAAAGTTGATGAAGAATACATATAATAGTGTGTGGAAATATTGAATGGTTTTTGTAATAGTATGAAATATAAAAAAATGAGGAACAAGAATTGGAAGCAATCTAAAAAATAAATAAATAAATAGTATCACTTGTATTATAGGTTTGAGTTTTTGACAACAGTAGAAAATTTTGAGATTTTGAAATAGAAATAGTAATACAAATTTCGAGGTTCTTGACAACAGCAGAAAGACAATTCAAATACTAATATTATATTAATTGATAAACTAATGTTTTTAAGACAAGATTTTTGTGCATAGTGCAAAGGGTAACAATTATTTTTATAAACAATAATTATTAGCCTGAAACACTCATCCAAATTGAAAAAACCTTCCGAGAAAAGATAAATGTCGCCGACAGGACTCGAACCTGCAACCTTCTAATATCCGGTCAGATGCTCTACCGTTGAGTTACGTCGGCTTATCGCAAACCCGCCAAGTAAATCAATATATACTAGTGTTTCATTCAATAATTACTGTTTTTTTATTATATTTCACCTGTAAACAACCAACTTTATTAATATGAGGAAGGCTTGAAACGGCTAAATCCCTCAATAGGTGGCGTCGAGACAAAGCGAGTCCTGTCGGCGACATTTATCTTTTCTCGGAAGGTTTTTTCAATTTGGATGAGTGTTTCAGGCTAATAATTATTGTTTATACTGATATTATAATTCACCACGTTAGTGCTGTAGGTATTATTCAGGCGGAGACTGTTATAGTTAATATAATGCATTAAGTAGGTATTATGACTATCATATGTGTTTGTATTCATATGGAATATGGTACAGGAATAAAATTTTTGAAGAAATGTATGAAAAAATGTTTCCATAAATTCATGGTATTTGCAAGACTAAAAAAAATTATATTAAAAAAATTACACCCGAAGGTAATAATAATTATAGTGGTATTGAATACATAAAAGATTGTGTTAGAATTATAAGTATTATTTACACAAAAGTAATAGTTATAGGTGTTGATATTCGGGAATTGAAGTAAGCGGTTCACCCATCAAGAAGTGCCCTGAAGTCAAAGCTTGAACGTCTTCAGAGTCTGACGTTAAAGCACACAGCGGCCGAGAGTTTAATATTGCTTCCATTTTGAAAACAAACAAAAAAAATTCAGCACCTTTAGTAATACTATCGCATTTAAAAACTCAAATCCAAAAATACTATTGATTTACAAGTGCCACACATACATAGTTTCGTTAGAGTTATCGCCGAAATAAGACAAACGAATCTTACGCAGTCCAGGATAATTGGCAGGGCTATAATTGTATGCACCACGAAAGGGACTGGACTGAGAAGTAGCTGCAAATATACAACAAAGAAATATTATTGAGAACAATAAATAAAATAATGTTCGTAATATTTATTATTTAGTATGTGTTCGTACCATTAAATTGTATTTACAATTTATCAAATTTATAGTATCCTCTAGTTTCTCATACAATTTTTGAATCGTTTTAATATCAAAATTACCGAACATCTATTCATCAATATTTATGTTTTCCACCGTGCAGTAATGCATTATTTTATTTTTCCAGAAATACATTACCGGATCGTCGATCATTTTATAATATATCGGCTTTTTGAACATCTTGCAAAGTGTAATGTTGAGTGTGTTAAAATAGGAACTTAATATATTGACCATATTACAAAACTGATAGTTTAATGAATTGGTTGCTGCTATATAAACAAATACCCAGATGTCTTTGAGTATTTCTATTAAAGCTTTGTCACTTTCTGCAACAGACCCACAAAAACTGCATATCAAAAATGTAAAGTCTAATAAGTGAACCAACATAAAAAGCCGGCCATTCTTGTGCATAAACTCATTCAAATTTGGCACAAAATTTTCAGTCTTGTCTAGATTCTTTAAAATGTTCATAAAAATTTTCGAATCTAAATTCGCTATCCAAAACGAAGTGATGTTTATGGCGCTTATTAAATTGATAAATATGAGCATCAAACGAAATAAACCACCCCCCGTTGGTTGATTTATGAAATGGTAAAAAAAGAAAGGGTTGCTGAAATGCATAGTGTAGAATACAAAATCAACTGTAATTTTGAAATCCAATGCAGTGTTGTCAACCGATTCTTTCCGCGCATTCGATAACTTTTAATACTTAAAACAGTTTCTATATATGTTAATGGTTCAATTTTGTTTATGATAACACTGACGTTATTCATCTCATAATATGTCATTTTTGTGAATATTTTTGATAACGAAACACACGACTCAGTGACACGATTAATGTGCTAACATGGCAAGTAAAAAGTTTTTTTCTTAATTGAGTCAGGTGTTAATTAAAGTAAAATATTTAATTTCTGTTGATGGATTGGTATATTGTAAGCAGTTAATCAATGATTTGCGGATTGATGTGAAAATTATATCCTTTCTTAGAATTATTTATTCTTTTTCTTCCGAAGAATAAAAGTTTTAAATATGTTTGTGTTTTAATTTAAACCACCAATAAGACATAACATCATCAAATGAAAACAATGTTTTAAATCATTTATTAGAGCCATTTATGCCAGGGAAATAGTTTTTCCCGTGTGGAGTCAATACGTACATATTTAAAAAAATACAGAATGGTAAAGAATCGTAAAGTTACAAAATATTTGCTTCATATTTTTTAATTGATTGAAATTTACAATATCATAACTAGTGAGTAAATCGAAAATGATAACATATCTATTCAAACATCTTCACTCCAGTGGTACATACGTAACTGGACACGTAGCACAGCTGCTGGTGGACCATTGAAAGGAAAAAATCAGCGGTTAAAGTATTTGGCTGAGACAAATATCGTAAGTCAACCATAGATGGGCTGACGACCCATAGATATAAAGAACTGCAGATTTTAGAGCACTGCTGAGAATCAGTAAAGGGGATATTTGACGAAGGCCAATATCGGAAGCCGTACACCAAAGTGTTTATTATTATTTTACGAGGAATCTGGAGGTTTCAGCTGGTTCAGAAGTAAAATGTAATTGGTCATCATGCTGGCCAGAGCAAATATATATGAAAAATTGAAAGAAAACATTTTACAGGCTGTTATGTCAGGTTTACGGTTTATTAACATATTATAGAAACGGAGAAGGTGCTCCTTATTCGCTTTGTCTGAAAAAAAAAACAAATCAAATAAGAAGTCAATAAAATCTGCAAATGAATAAATTATAATATTAGAATCGGAAATCCGCTTGTATTTTAAAAACAGAAAAATATCTTGACCAGTGAGCGCAGATGTCTTGGAATTCGTACAGTTTACAGTCTGAAATTTCTAGGCAAATAAAACTTTTTCTTCTCGGATTATCAGTCTATGGTTTTTTAAAACATTAAAAAAACTATCAAAAAAGACTCTATTTTTCAATGGTAGAAATATCGAAAAAAGATTACGAAACTGAGATTGTTGAAATTTTATCCCACGCCAGAAAGTTAAGTTAATCAACCAACAATTGGAAAAAGCAAAATATTATTTATGGATCATTTAATAAATTACATTATTTACCGATTTCAGCGCTAGACAGAGCCAGCAAACGGCCCACTATTAACCTCGTGTTCTTAACATCGTCCAACAGAGTTTCACTGGATACTGCTACAGCCATAGTGTTCATCAAGTTGTGAACGAACCATGACCCAACCAGTAATTGTACTGATAATCTCTGAAAATAAAACGTTTCGTTTAATTATTATTTATTAATTTAAGACAATATGCGGATAAAATAATTATATGAGTGTAACTTACGAAACCTGCGAATATCGGTAGGCTAACGATCGTATGTAAGATGTAAGGAATCGGGCCAAGAAGCAGCTGAAAAAAAAGAACTTAGATTGGTAGTATGAAAAGTTACCAGGTGAACATAAGTCTAAGTTTGATACAGGACATGGGCAATGACGACTAAGTAACATTGTTAAAGTATTCCTAGAGTTGTTTTGTTACTCTATAGGTTTATTGTAAGAATATTCTTTCCTACAGCCACAAAGTTATATCTCTTAATTTTCTGATAATTCTTTACACTTCTTCATTCGTCTCCCATAATTTTAGCCACCTACCCAGTATCTCAGCTATCTCCCGTAGTTCCTTGTACCAGACCCGTCTTTAGCAATCTCGCACAGTCCCAATGCCTTAGCAGTCTCATTTAATGCCTTCCAATCAACCCAGTCTCCTAAATCATCATTCGTTTCTTATAATTTTCTCCACTCTACCCAGGTTCTCATACACCCAACGTCACTCATAATACTTCAAATTCAATACAATTTCTAAAATTGTCTCTTTAATTCCTCCAAATCTCTCAGTTGTATTTACAATTCCATTCACTTAATCGGACTCCCATCCGTCCTCTTATAATTTCTCTCACTAACTCATGTCCCCAGCTATCTTGCATCACGGTGCTTTCCAAATATTGTTTTGCCAAACAGTACCTACCTCAATCTCTAGTAACTCCCAATGCTCAACTCGAAATCTGATAATCCCTCCCCATCAACCCAGTCTTTGCGCCGTCTCTAATACTTCTTTAGACATACGTACATCATACATCTCTCATGAGCCCGCTTCAACCCAGACCTACCACAAAGCAATTAATTTTTCAATACATATGTTATTAGTTAGTACCTACTGCCTAGTGCTGTTAGATACCTACGATGATTAAATTTAACGATTATCTACCGTGACTAAGAGAGCACTACCAATATTGCTTCTAAGAACATATTTATTCGTCGATCTCGCAATGCTGTTTACTGTTTACTGTTTACATGAATTATGCAGTATAAACCGTACTTTTGAAGCAACAACCGCTATGAAAAATATAGAACAGATTTCAATAGAAATAATGCGCTCTACTAACCACGAAATTATATTTATAATTAGTTAAGTCCAAATTGTCCATCAACTTGTCGTATATTCTCACCAAGTCGACCATCTTAATTTGAGTGAAATTCGATTTTTTTTTTGAATTAATTGTTTTGTAATGCAATATTTTATTCTTCAAAAAAGTCATCAATGGATCGTTGTTGTTATAATTATAATTGATATCAGGTTTCTTGAATTTCTTACATAAGCAGGTGTTAATCAGGTTTGCGTAAGAACTTATCATATGAACAACGGTGCAAAACTGATATACCAAAAAATCTGTTGTTATAATGTACACATACAGAAGTAAATTAGGGATAGAAGATGTAAAATGATCTACGATTATCGAATACACTGCCGAAATTATGTTATAAGATATGAAAGATATGATCACGAAATGAATGAATATATTCGTTCTATTCTTGTTGTGAACGAAACTGTTCATCTTCGGAACCAAACGTTCAATTTTGTCAAAGTTTTTCAAGATTTTGATGAAAATAATAGAATTTATATTGGAAAGCCAAAATATGGTAACGTTCAGTGTTCCAGTGATGTGGATCAAACAACTGGCTATATAATACACTGCAGAAGTTGGGTTGATTTTAGAAAAAATTGGTTGAACAATAAAGAAAACATCTAAGAGTAAAATAACTGCATATGATAATTGTTGTAGTTTCGTTGTCCAGTGAACTGTGGTGATATGGCTGTCAATAACTCTATAGCTTTTCAATGCTAAAAGCGAAGAAACAAACTTGAATGGTTCAAGTATATTTGTGAAAACTTTCGGATTTTCCATACGATAGCGGTGTTGTTGGTGAACATTTTTAAACGACAACATTTTGAATTATTATGTCACTCGATTTTCTTCGACGAGTAATTTTATCGGCTTATGAATTCGAAAGGTAGAAAAATGTACTAGCTTGTAGTCTTATATAGTCGGTAATTCATTATAAAAAAATAATTACTAGAGATAACTTGAATCTAGTTTCAAGATTGTATTCATTTCCAAGACAAAATACAAAGGGGGTTGAATTTTTGGCTTGACTGGATAAAGACAGGAGGCGTGCTGAAACTGACAGAACACTTCATAATATCGAATTCATAAGAGTACTTCTAAATAAATAAATTTCATTGGTGGTGCAAGACATTTCTTGAGTAAATTTATATAAAAATGATCACATACTGACGGCTCATTAGATATTTACATAAATTGGATAAATTTTGACGCTAGCAATAATTTATGGGGTTTTCATCACTTTAAGTGGAAGTTGCAGAAATGAAAATATAAAGAAACCCAGCAATTTCTTTCTTGTCTTTGGAGGATATTAATAATATAATCACCACGAAATCATTTCTGTACCTTAAAAATACGTTTAATGTAAAAACTGTTCAATTTAATATCCTCCAAAAAAAACACGTCATATATAGTTAAATTAGACTAAATTCTTCCTTTTATGTGAGATTTACGGATTTACTTTAACACATCCACTGCTAAGAGTTACAGGGGAAGGAAACGTATAGAATGTTGAGATATACGTGTATTTTATGAGGTTATCTATGGTGACCGGATAATTCAACGCACATATGAATCGACACACTTTTTAAAAGTGATATAATGTCATTAAAAGTACCACAAAAAAAAACTTCCATGAAAACCTAATCTAACCTAACCTAACCTAACCTAACCTGTGGATTAACCACAGTTTTAAAATGGCCCCAAACGCTGAAACAGCTGTCACAATAATAAAAACTAAAAATTCTTGCAGAAATGAATAATAACATTATTTAATTTGATTTACATTAAATTTAAAAAAAATTTAAATGGAGTTCTACGAATTAAACACAAAAACAATTAATAAACTAACCTAATTATTAACTTCTTTTAATAAATAAATATAAAATAGTTTAGATTAGATTGGGTAAAAGTGTGC
Source organism: Halesus radiatus (assembly GCA_022606495.2). NCBI lineage: Eukaryota > Metazoa > Arthropoda > Insecta > Trichoptera > Limnephilidae > Halesus > Halesus radiatus. The sequence goes on along the minus strand of JAHDVE020009578.1, from coordinate 113,320 downwards.
CGATTCATACGTGTGTTGAATTGTCATGGAACCGTATCTACTGATACGAATTTTTTTTCTCAGTACTCACCTTAGATATAGATTTAAATATTTCATTGGTACATTTCTGAGAATATTTTCTAGTTGGTAAACGAAGGTCTTTTCAATAACTAATTATTAATTATTTCTATGGAGATTTAAAAACCTTATTTTAATATTCAATCGTTGTAGAAAATAATATTAACATAACCTAAATGAAACATGAAAACGGAAACAATGACAGAAAATAAAAATTAACAAATCTTGAATTTGCGATATGATATCGATGAAGATGACATAAATCTCATTAGCTAAGTTGGTTAAGCGGTTGCCCGGATAGGCAGATGTCCTGGGTTCGAGCCCCAGATGCGACTGAAATCTTTTTATTTTCTGTCATTTTTTCCGTTTTCATGTTTTATTTATGTTAATAATATTTTCTACAATGATTGAAGGTTTTTTCGCTGCCCGAGCGTTCAGTATTGGAGACACGGAAATGCTTTATTTTAATTATTTTTTTAAAATTCAACTCCCAAAATTAGAATGATTGTAACGGTGGTGTGTTACATAATAATATATTATTAAAATAGCATACGTTCTGTTATAAGTTACCACAAGAGATTTCAAATCGGTTAAGTCCAAATTATGTACTGGTTCATATAATAATACAATGCTAATAATATAAAGCAGGTCACGATGACTGGAATTGTGTTCATTTTTATAAGATCTTTTAATTTATTCAACACCGCATAATTCGGTTTAATAACATAGTATTCCAGCTGTTTACAATATTATGCTACGTCTTAGGCTGCTCTCTGACGGTCCGGTGAGGATCGAACATTTCACTCGTTACTGCAGACACTGCACAGAAAAGTCAAGTTTGTTAAAGTAAGGTAAAGGTTTGCAACGCAATCCATTGTGGAACTTTTCTGCGCAGTGTCTCCAGTAGCGAGTGAAAAGTTCGTTCCTCACTGGACCGTCAGAGAGCAGCCTTACACAGTGCAGTTGCATTGTTTATTAGATTTTTGATGTATCGGTAATATATGCATATTTTGAATTATACATTGACGTATCGAAATTCTCCCGAGCCCGCAGGCTAGCTTGCCGATTCCCATTTTTTGTCCATAATATTGTTCCAATTAGTAAACGATACTCCGCCATTTTGCGAAAAGGCAATCAAGGGCCTTTTCAATCCAATAAGTCATTAAGTAATTAAATTATCATGAGAGACATAAAACTAAGTAATTAATCAAACGTTTATACTCGTATACCTCAGAACATATATCAAATAACTATAAATAAAACTAATAACTACTTATTTTCAATTTTTTTTTTTTCAGCTTCAAGAAACCCAGAGAATTGTAACGATTTCAGATGGCATGCCCCGTGCATGCAGGGGTAGTACAATGCAATGTGTTTCATGAGTGACAATAATAACACATGAAAATAAATAATAATACATAATATAAGAAAAGAGAAAAAATAATATGACAAAAAGGTAACATGAATACATTTGTTAAGAGAGAAAAAATATATTGTGGATATTTGACGGTCTCTCATCTCCCATCTTCAGAGGGCTATCGGGGGGGACTCCATCCAGGCAGCCATGGCAGTAATTATGGTATTCTTGGATTGGCGTAATTTGCGCATAAGCTTCCCATGCGGTGGCATAGAAGTGCCCTAATGGAGTGCACTCGTCCCTAGCATTTCGGTAGGCGGAATACTTAGCGAAATGCATTATTGTAGGTGGTGTTTAGCTTATGTGATACTGATGCAGGGTAACCTAACCACAGTTCTGACGTATAACAGAATGCGTTGAACAATATTCTTTTGACGTTTGTGCTGCAATAGTGAAAATGCCTTGACAGCATTCCTGCTCTAGCGGATATTGCGATCCTTTGTCTGTCCATATCCTTAATGTCCTTCAGGTCGTCTGTGATAATATGTCCTACGTATTTTACGCTACGATCTACATCCTTTTCCTTCCATCTAGCCATACTGGGGGTGTTTACATGAGTTCAATAACAAGCATTTGGGACATAAATTATTTTAATATTTCACATAATAAAAATTGCATATCCATATCCATTTGAACATCTTTTTATAGATTCGACTGACATACCTGTTACGCCACCGGATAACTGATTTTATCAAAACAGGTTGCAACAGCAAACTAATATCAAAGTTGTTAAAGAATATAAAAATATTTTTTTTAAGGTGATTCTTTTTGGTTGAAAAAAAAATCGAATAAAGAAATCATTTTTAATCATTACCTGAAGCTTATTTAATTTCATTTCATTCTTATCATTACTCGGGTAACCAGGTGTTAAACCAGTATTCATCATAACATCACATAACTGTCCATTAAAATCCGAACCACTGTGAAAATGTCTAACTAAAATCGCAACGCGTTCTGTGTTGAGTGTTAAATCAACGATCGCTTTTTACAGATTCCCTCTTAACTTTCCAATTGGCTTGTGGATCTTTGATTCACCGGTATTGCGAAGAAGAATGGCCATCAACTTAGGATATTTCTACTCAGTACAGGCCAGACCCTGCCATCGAGAGGTCGTGGGCTTAAAGGTATCGAAAATAAATAACATACACCGTTTAAATCTGTTCCCAAAACAACAAACATTACGGCAATGCCATAAATAAAAAACAAAAAGTGAACTAATCAAATATTTATTTAAGTTAACACAGTGTAAAATATAAAATTTTGCAAACTTTTATATTAGCTAAGATAGATTTGCATCAATGTTGTAAACAAAAATCTCTGTTACATGATCGATAATTATTTAATTTTGTAAACAGTAGTTTTGTTTTGTGTATTTTTTTATTATTTTGTTTTAATCTTGTGACTGTTGTTAAGATGCGATCGAAGAATTACATAAACTGGATTTGCGGTATTTTTCTCGTCTTGGAGTTTCTGTGTGTCTCAGGTTTGATTATATTCATTTACATAGTATTTTAAGATTTTTTAAGCCACTGTTTACAAAGCAAGGTCATACGAAAAATTTATACATTAAAAGAGGAATATTTTTATCTGATTTGGGGTCTAACAACCATCTGATTTTTGATATCTTCAATTTTATGTTGATCGCTTAATTTGACTTCATCTTTTCTTGTCTAAAATGAATTCTTAATTCATTTCTACCATTGGAAATACATATTTTAAAATAACATCAAATGAAACATTTTGACTTTGTGTAAAAACAAACTTTATTTATGTAAACATGCCACCCGGTTTCGGTGTAATTGTTTTTTTGTGTACGGATAAATTATACAAACGAAATAAACTATTAAATTTACTGTGTTCGAGTTTGATTTGTAGAACTCTATTTTAATTTAAGTTTTTTTTTAATTTTTAATAATAACTATAATACATTATTATATTATATTAAAATTATATAATAAAGGATAACCACAAAGTTATTATTTACTTTAAATATTGTTTATTTTTGTAAAAAAAGTTCTGATATGTAATTATTGTTTCGCCTTCCGAAGCCATTATCAACTTATCAGAAAAAAAAACAATAACATACCCGTATTATAATCCACGATTTACCGAAACCGGTTAAGATTTTCATATTACTATAGCGATGTTACGGTGTAGCAGTTTTCTGTTCAGTCACAAATAAACTATTTTAATCAAAATATTCTTTGAATATTGAATTCTTATCTGTTGTTTCGTCGTCATTCATAATTTTGAATGTGATTTGATTGATGATTTTGAAGTCAGTGATAAATTTTGACACGTGTCTATGATCAACGAAAAATGTGTATACGAGATTCTGCACTGTGGAAGATTATTTTTCTTTCAATAGCTAATTTTAATACCTGAACAATGACCTTGTAAATATTATGATGTCAGTATTTGTGATGTTTTTCTTGAAGATTCCCCCTAGTTTTTATAGCTAAGGTTATCAAATAGATTGTTTTTAATGTAAACAGCAAGTCTAGACATAAAAAGGTAATAAAAATAAGAAATGTACATTAATTATTAGATGATACCTTTTAATTTTATTATAGCATGCTGCCAGGTAAAGGTCAGCATTAACTTTATAATGTTTTTATCAGAATATAAATTATTAATTTAATTTGTTTACATCTTTTATGTAAATACTACGTAAGAGTCCTACTGATTAGAACTATTAGCGCCCTACAAATGTCCCTACAAATGAGAATTTTGGTCAGGCGGGAACATAGAAGCGGAAAGAGAAAAAAATTAATTGTGCGAAGTATGTGGCCAAGGATCAGGTTACTTACTAAATTAGGACGTTTTTTGTCGAAAATCTGAGCACTACTGAAAGAATCTTCGACTCTATAAAGGAATTCTTAAATACAACATCAATACAGAAACATAAGAATCGAGTCAAGGATCATACCTTTTTGACTTGACATGGGATACACCGGTTAAAGATATTTACCGGGACGCATTAGTAATACCATTTAAGATTATTCCTAGCCATGAGATAACAAACACTATTTTAAACATGATTCAATGCCATACTCACACAAATATAAAACTTAACTATAATTAGGACGTTCACCAGCATAATACACGACAACACCACAAACTACACATATCAAAAATACACTCGATTAAAAACGGAGTGAAATTATTCGAATACATTACTTACACCAGCTATAACACGTTGCCTGAGGAATTGAGACAAGTGTGTGCTTCAGACAAATCTCGAAATGATGTCCTGAGATCTTATTTTTTTTTTCTTTTTGGAAAAAAAACTATTTATCATAGATACTAACTCTGTTCCGAAAGCCGTCCTTAATCTTTGCAGATTTTGATGTAGGTATATTTCTCTCTTGTAAAACGTTGTTATGTATTTCTATTGTATATGTATGTTTCAAGTCTGTGTATCTATTTATGATATTGTCCTATTGTTTACGTACAAATACTTCTGTTTTTTTAAAATATTTTTATTTACATATTTGCAAAACTTAACAGTCCCATTTTGGGACTGTTAAGTTTTAAGATTTTAAGATTTTAAGATTTTAAGATTTTAAGTTTTAACATTTTGGGACTGTTAAGTTAAGACATTTTGTCTTGAAGGGATAACTCTTGAGAATGTAAAATCCTATATCTTTAAATAAAAAGTAATAAAAAATACCACGCACCGCCCTTGTACAGAGAGTTGTTCATTGAAATATTTAAAACCTCAATTTCATATGCAATTCTATATATGCATTTATTTATTTACGTTAATAATTACATAATCGTATTTTTAAATTAGAAACAAGAAAAGAGAAGAAAAGATTTTTAACGAGTATGGTTACAGTGAAAACCAAAAATAGCACAAGAAAATGTAAAATAAGGGGTAAAAATCAACTTCAAAAAGAGTTACAGAGGATTAGTCATTATGTAAGCAGTTCGTAAAAGGAAGATAAAAACAAATTAAACAACATTATATAATAAGTACACAGAAACATAATGGTTTATTTTATATAAGTGATGCAAAATGTTAGAAATTTATAGTTTATATCTAAATATAGAATAAACGAAAATATCAACACAACTGAATTCGTTTCTGAGCATATGTAACCTTTGGACTGAAGAATGAATCAAATAGTTAATTTTGAAGTACCATAGAACAGCTCTGGGAGTCTCGTGATACGATTTGGTAGATTCCACAGGTCACATAAAGGGGTAATTTAACGGTGAAATTTAACAAACCAAAATAATATTCTCTATGTAAAAGATTTTGTATAAAAATAAATTATACCAGTTTTAATTATTGTACACGTGATTGGTGAATTTGAGAACGTGCCAAACTAGAAATGCCTAACTAATATAATTTTAAAGGGTAACAATTATTATTTTTATAAACAATAATTATTAATCTAAAACACTCATCCAAATTGAAAAAACCTTCCGAGCAAAGATAAATGTCGCCGGCAGGACTCGAACCCGCACCCTTCTAATGTCCGGTCAGATGCTCTACCGTTGAGCTACGTCGGCTTATCGCAAACCCGCCAAGTTAATCAATATATCCTGCCGGCGACATTTATCTTTGCTCGGAAGGTTTTTTCAATTTGGATGAGTGTTTTAGATTAATAATTATTGTTTATAAAAATAATAATTGTTACCCTTTGCACTATGCACAAAAATCTTGTCTTAAGTTTTAAAGAACTTTAGTTTATCAATTAATAAATGTAATTTTAGTTTATTATTCCACTGCATCGTTACATTACAAATAACCAAACTTTTTTTCCTTATTTTTCCTCACAGTTTTTATCAAAAAATATAACATAATATATATACATATTTTTTAACAAGTATAATTGTAAGAAATAGGAACCCACTTAGGCACAGCCTGTGTATGGGTCATATGAGAAATTTAAGTAATATGAGTACTAGAATATTAATTATTTTAATAATGTAAACAGTAAGAGTGTAATGGAGTTATAATATAAGTAAGCAGAATTTGTTGTTTAAATTTGTAAATTTTTAATTTGTAGTTACGATAAACAGATAGAAATAATAAAAATTTTAAAGAAGTAATGTTTCAACATTTTTTTGCTTAGAGTCATATTTTATTTGTCGTTTGAATTTATTTTGGTAAAGGGTTGAATGTGCGAGGACCAATAAAACCACAAGGAGTGTTTGAATTAATTTAGTATCAGATTGAAGATAAAAAAATAAATTTTCTTTTATCAAACTTACTTGTATTATCCCTATAGTATCTATTATCGTATTCATCATCTTTTTCTATCTGATATATTTATATTAAACTAACCTGTAAATATCCCTTGTATCACACTTACACATGTACATCCTAGCACAGTTTCTCATAGTGAGAAGTTTACGAAACATGTAATTTTCAAAAAATTAATTAAAAAATTACTTTGTATTCACCACTTCATTAATATACACAGATATCAAGATGTTTCGAAAGCGATGCTTTCTTCATCAGGAATATATGGAATACTAAAAAATAATAATATCAAGTATAGACAAATGATAAATATAGAACACAATAATGTAAGAATATACACATTATAAACAATTAATTGATTAAAGTAGGTAAGTAATTAATTTAAAATATTAATAAAAAAAAAATTGTTTTTCAATATTATAAAAAATTACATTAGAAATTTTAAAAAAATATTTTTTTATTATCAATATTAATATTAAAATAAATTCAAAAGACAGCTATTTTTTTTTATTATGCATTAAATTTAATTCACTATTAACGCTTTTTATGCATGCGTATATTAATAAAGTGGTGAATACAAAGTTTTTTTTTTAAATTAATTTATTAATAAAGACGCCACAAAGTAAATACCATTCATTTCAAGAAATTATATAATTTTCATTTCACAGTATCACCTTCTCAATGAAAAACCCATTAAAAATACCGTTATTATAGTATTGAAATAATTTTTTTACGATATATAATTTATATGTATAAAAAAAAACATAAATGATTGTCGATGCATTTATCAACATGTTGATAAAATTATTACTTATATAACGTTAAATAAACTTGCGTTATTAAATGTGTGATTCCTGGTATGTGGCACATAGACTTATCTATGGATGACTTTTCTTCCGTACACGTTGCTATATAGAAGAGACTGGATTATACGGTTTAACCTTATATTATTATTGCCGCGACATACAAACCGCATCGATAGTCTGGCCACCGTAGGATTTGAAATGCATTCAAGAGAAATCTCTATCTGAGAAATATCTATAAAAATGCAATAATTATCCTGGACTTCAAAGTAAAATACTTCAGAAGAATAATTCTTTACCTATCTTCTGACTGGGCGTTTTTAAGCCTAGAACGAAAACACCGAAAATACTTTATTCTGTCGGATTTCCTATTTCAGAATTTTTTTTCAGTTTCTTATGCCTGTATTGTACATGGTCACACAGCAAATAATACATAGAGATGCCCGAACATGTAAGGGGAAGAAATCAAAATAAGGGGACTGGGGGCGAGTTAGGTGTACAGCCAATTCGAGTAAAAAATCAAATAAGTAAAAAGCTTCGACTTGTTCACAAAAAGCGAATATTTTATTTGTATTTAGTTTGAGCCTTTTCATTAATATTTCATAATTTGCTTACCGCGAAACAAATGTGAACTGCAATGAACTTGGCCGGTGCTAAAACGGAAAACAAGTGAACTTTTTCCTCCAGCCGTTGAAATGGTACTTAGTTCAATTTTAGTAATTCTGACATCAAGTGGTACAAGGTTCATTTTTTGTGGTTAAAAAACATTTCAAAGGAGCTAGAGCTTCACAAAATCGCGGGTTTATACCGGGTAAGGGCAAAAAATTATATGAAATTAAAATCTTTAGTTATGTTATTTTTGCCTTTACCTCCCCATTTTCATCAGCCTAACAAAAATTCCAAAACTTGTGATGCCACAGACACATCTCTTTCAGGTAATCCTATTGGGAAATATTTTGTGATATCAAATGAAGAATTATTCAAAGTTCACCCTCGAAGATTTCACTTTTTTATTTCAAGTATTTTTACTTTCAATTCGAAAGAACTTGTTACCTGCGGGAAGGCTACCTAGATGCATTCTTCTGAATCCCCCTATCCAACGTTGAACGTTCAATGCAAACATTAGAAACTGCTTGTGCAATAGGATTTGCACTCGCTCGCGCACTATTCAGCGTCGGCCGAACCCGTGACCTCTGTGTCTGGAGAGGGGCGCTTTACCTTACGGTTATCGAATACACTATCACTTCCTCCTATTATGAACACCGGCCAAAGTGTCCAGCGATTATTAGAAGATACCTTATTTCAAAAATACTCGCCTGCTTTTATACTGCAAATTTCGTATTCGAAAAACTTGTGTAACCTCGTGGCATCCCTGGAAGACAGCTTTATTATCTTTGTTATGTTTTGTTTGACCTTACACCTTTTGATGTTTTATTTCTGTCTTAATGCACCACAATAAAGTCGAAACAATTAACTGTTCCAATCTTTAATTCACACGTGAAATTATGTACCTTAGCAACGAGAACCTCTACGAGTATACAGTAGTATCAACATACTTATATTTATTTAATCGAATTCAAATCCAAATGCAAGACTCAAATTTAAAAAATCTAAATAGCTTACAAGTAAATCCTATTTCTTACAATTACCTGAAAATTTATAATATGTATTTATATAAATCAATTTTTTTTTAAATGTGTATTTATGTCTTTATAAAAAGCATAGAAAGGCGTTCAATTTATGTTTTCAAAGTATTTTTTTAATTTGATTATACGCCTTTTACATGGATTTTTAGAACAGAATTTAATGAGCTACCGATAATTATAAGTAAGGAATGTTTTAGTAATGATTTTAATAGAAGTTTGTTTGGTGTTACATGGAAGGTTTTTATGTACTTTAATAGCCAAGTAGTCAGGTCATTTTTGAAATATTGTTGTGTTGGCTTGTGGTATTAGTAGGTTTTCTGTAAATCTTGTCGTGCGTTTATGTGTTTAGTGTTTAGTGGAAACCTGTCTGTACGTCTCTGATGAAAACCAAAAAAATTATACAATTTAGGCACGGCGGGTTGTGGAGGATCTAAGATATGATAATGCATTAAAATAACATTGAAATAAATAAAAAGGAAATATTGTATGGAAAATTAACTTTTTTTATGACATGTATTGAATTTCTGGCAAATATATTAACCCTAGAATGGAAGCGAGAAGTAAAATTTATTCTGCCAAACTTCAAACTATTTTTTCACTGAAGAGTCGACCAATTTCTTCAAGATATGCTTTCCTTGAGTACTTTCCCCAGCAATGCGTTTGTCTTTATACTTGCAGGTTGCGCCCTTTTTACGTAGGTAAGTTGCATATTTTTTCACTGGGGAAATTTTACGTCGTATGATGGGAATTATTGAGTCAAAATTACTGACCACTTCCCAGATACAATAATCGTGTGAATAGGATATATTTGATAGTTTTTTTTTTTTTTTTATTGTGATAAAATTATTCAATTATTACGATGACGATGATATTAAAATTTTATTTTTATGATTACGAATAATTTTTCTATGACGAATTAAAATGTGCTATGTTCGTTTTTGTTCGTGAATATGGCGTTGTAGACGTCACGCCGACCAAAGTCGGTGACAGCCCTCTTACCAGCCAGTGGCGTTATCTACATCGTAATGACACTTTACTCAGCTCAATCTGTTTCGGAATGTATATTACTAGATCGTTTTTAAAATCAATAATTATGAATAAAAAATATTAAAATTACACATATTTAGTGCGATGATCAGTGTCAGAAATATTAACTTTAAATAATCCGCACATTTTTAACGGTATTCATAGCTAGTTAAAATACCCTATTATGCATTTTTTTGGTTAATTTAAACAGTATGTATATTTATTATGAGTGATCGCAATATTTTATTATTTTAAAACACGAACCATTCTAGGGTTAATGAGACTGAATTGTAGATTTTGTCATTTAATTTGAGTCATAGTTCACCGTGACTTATCGATTCTATGATGATGTTGCAAACACATTTTTGGAATCCTCAACATAATGGCAATCCAACCAATAAAGGAATTCGAGTATCTTTGAATGCGACCCATTCGTTTCGTCATTTCTGCCTCCGTACCATAACGACTCGAAACAATAAAAACAACATGATTTTTGGCTACATTTTCATGTAAGTAAGAACCGAATACAGAAGTACTTATCTCGAAATGCCCGTGTGTTGATGCAACTAGCAATAATTAATCCGAATGATTGTTACTAAATTGTTCTTGGAGCCTGGAGCCGTTAAGAAGAGTTAAATCATTAAAGAAGTAAATCATTTCTGAAGTGGCAGTGGAAAACGCTAACGGATTGCATGTCTGTTGAAAGTGAAAAGTCTTTTCATAGACTTTAATGGTCTTAACGACAGTCGCTTTGATAAACTAATGAGCATTTTGTAACGCAAGATGTGCTTCAGTGAAAGTCACTTAATTTTATGACAGAGGTCCCTTGACTGAAGTCGCACATGAAAACGTTATTAGTACGTTTATTTATCTTTAATTGTCCCTAGTCATTCTCTCACTCATTCGTGAATTATTATAAATGTTCCCATGGGGAGCGACGAACTCGATGACGGGGTTAGGAAAGGGCGAGGCAAAACGGGGTGGGGGGCAAGATGGAGATATCATCATATTGCTTTGTCCGAACCTGCTACGATTCCAATAATTCGTCCATATGACGCTCCCCCGTGCTGCGTGATTTTAATACCTCAGCCGCAGCATCCGCAGCCATCCTGTGCGGTTTTCTTGGGAATAAAGTGGGTTTTTGTTTTTCACGCCTGTTGATGTTATATTACGAGTGTACACCGAGCATAATACATTGGAGATTATTTTATTTATTTGACCGGTTAGCCTGTATCTGGTATTGACTACTAATTGGCCTTACGGTAAGAGTTTTACATTTAACTGAAGTTATATAGTGAACATATTTAAAAAAAAACATAAAAGAAATATGCCTAGGGGCATGATGGGGTAATGGTACCCCATCATCCATGTGGTAATAGTACCCCGTCATTGTGTCACTGGCTCCGATCAGATGGGATTTTTTGTGATACCACATAATAAAGAGAATTGCGTACTAGCAGTTCCACGAGTAAATCAACCATAGTTTCAAATCACCATAAGAACTATTAACGAGATAAGAAAAATTCTTCGAGTGTGTTGTAGTACTTGAATATTTTAATTAAGTTCAATTATGTCAAGTATTCCATTTGACGTGGTCGACAACAGACAGACTTGCTTGGTAATCGATTGAATCGCGGTCGAATCGCACTACAGGTACTGGCTTTTTACTCATCAATACTAATTATTATTACCTTTGAAAAAGTCCAGCATTTAAAACAGAATAAATTAAAGATTTTAGGTGTCATACCGCTTGAATCATCAATTTAACTCACCTTTTTCACAATAGTTAGTGCTACAGGTTAATATTAGTGTGACATCGAGAGTTTGAACACATTCTTGGAAATAATATTACAACATATTACAAGGTTTCTTCACAGTTCCACTTCATAATTAGAAGCGTCAAAATTAGATTATTCTAGATTAAATTATACTTAATTCTGATATATTTTATTATGTTTATTGTGACAGAAGTATAGCTATGTTTATAACGTCAATTAAACTGAAAAACCAATTGTAAAAACTAATATATCAGCAGAAGTTGGTGACGTACGTTTCGATGTTTCTGAGATATTTGCATTATAATGTTTTAAAAAATTCCATTACGAATCAGAAGAAACACTTGTTACATATTTTAAAATATGTATTATTGTATAAAAATAAATAAAAAATATATGTTTACAAATATTGAGCTTTTAATTCATTTTAATAAAAAATCTAAAACTTTGTTGAACTTACCAACTTTATCTTGTCAATAGTTGGACCGTAATTAAATTTAATTAAACGATTTCTTGAGACATCATTATTAATGAATAAGTATTTAAAAATAATAATAATGGTGCAGGTACTTATTATTTCGTGGCACATAACCACATTGAACCGCAAAATAAAATATTGATAGTTTCACATTTGAGAATATTTTCGTACTGTGTCAGGAATAAATAATTAAGCAACTTTACCAAGCGGTGTTTTGCCCAGAGTGTGATTAATTCCTGAACATTCAGAACTCAGTAAGTGACATTAAAGCCTTAGCCTGTTCTACTTTGATCTCGGGGGCATTTACAAATATTTATTTTTAAAAAAACTGCATTTCTACGTAAGATATCACCTTTTTACCAATCAAATTGACCATGCCATGACAAATATCAAAAACCATAATTTAAGGAAATTTTACAGTTACCCAACTTCTGTTAGCAACTCGATGATATGGGAATAGTTATAAAATGAATAAATCATTTTCATCATGTATTTTGCACTGTAAGCTACTTTCTAACTCAATGGTAAAATATGCACATACTATAAATGGATGGAGTCTCCCCTGATCTCACCCCCTGGAGACAGGATACCATCAAATAACTTCCATAAATAATTTGTTACTTAAGTATGAAATATGTTTTATTGATCCCAATGTTTCAAGCTAAATTATTATCATTGCTATATTAAGAGGAACGGCTGCGCGGCTTATTTCATACAAAACTTAATTTCGGATTTGAGACCAAAATACCCAACCAAACTAAATGATCTTCATTTTTAAATTAAAGATAAAGTATTTTATTTTTTTATGTGTTAAAATATGAAATACACGCCATTAAAGAAATCAATTTTTCATGATTATAGAGGCAACTTCGGAAATTATTTGCGGGCTAATGGCAGTTTTGTTTAATTTTTCATATTTGCTATGTAAACATGATTGTAAAATAGTCATTTTAAACTTAAATTTATGTCTCTCATAACGCTGATTTTAACACTTTTAAATTTTTAATTTTATATTTCATTATATTTTCATAGTAAAAGGGGTAATTGTTTTTTATCACCATTGACCCTTTAGGTTCCACCGAACGATATATCATTCCGATACATTATTGCACTTGAGTGCCACAGAACGATATATAGCTCGAGCCATAAAATTCGTCACGCGTTACCCACGGTTCTAAAATTACGTCACATTATTGAAAACATGTGTCTAAAAATGAAAGTAATCAAAATAAATATATATATATTCATGGAATATCGACACTTCTCCAGCATTTTTAAAAAATACATGTGGCACCTAAAGGGTTAACCCCCAAATAATTGCCAAAGTTGTCCCTAAAATCGTGAAAATTTTATTTCTTTAATGGCCTATATTTCATAATTTAAAAGGTAAATAAATAAAATACTTCTAACTCGTACTAGATATTTGCTGTACATTTTGATAAAAAAAATCATTCGGTTTGAGAGAGAATTTTGGCCTCAAATCCAAAATTCAGTTTTGTATGAAACAGGCCGCGCAACCGTTCCCCTTATGTAATCATAAAGGGTAACGATGTGTTATATATAACAAATTCTGATCATCAATGTTGACTTTCTCTCGTGTTCAAAGAGCACGAGAATAGTTTCTTTGGACCCACAAATTCTGAAGTATCTGCTATATTGGAAGACTATCGGTATAGCCTGCCATTAGTGTCAAGTTTCCCTTACTCCGCAATCTCTGCCGGCGTATACAAATCATTGCTGGAGTAGCTTGACCATCAGAAGACTAATTCGAAGTGGCCAGCATCTCCCACTGGTCTTTATATTGCCTTTCTCTACATTCTCTCGCCTGCAGCGTTAAAAATCCAATTTTAAGGTAGTAATTTATCATCAACCAGTCACATCAAGATTAATAATAGGTAATAACCAATAATGCTTATAATTCGTTCAGCTAAATCAATAATTATGTTTATATTTTTCCGTCGCGAATGAATGCTCTGATTTGCTTTAGATGAATACAATGTAACCACACTGTTGACTAGAAATCAAATTAAGTGTTCTGTGCTAAAAATCAAACAAACGAATCACGGTAAGACTTTTTTCTATCCTTACATAAATATAACGTCATTCACCACAAACCTCTTGCGCTTTTGAGATTGAACTATTCTAATAAACATCAGTTGTAACCGCCACCGAAGGCTTATTTTTTTATGAGAGTTTACTCTTAATATGATAGAATTACCTTTCAATCCTTTTGTAGTCTAGACAAAAATTACGATTTTATATGCAGTTTTTTTGTCTCTGAAGATAGACTGTTAAATATAGGTTCTTTAAATAAGGTTGCTATACTTTCTCTATCTTTATGTGGAAATGCTGCACAGATTGTATACTCTTCGAGTGGAGTTCAGTTACTTGTTCCACGCAATTGGTTTACGTTATTAGGCTCTCAATTTTTGGCCACTAACGTAAAACTATTCATATTTTTTTTATTAATTCACCTTCCACAAGAAGTGCAATTCAAAATTAACAAAGGTGTGTTTTATTGCATTAGCGCAATAGTAATTAGCTGGTAATCAAAAACACTTATCAAATATCGAGATTATTTCAAAACGCCAATCAATTTGTTTAAACTTTTTAATAAATCTGACTCCCATAGCATTGTAATTCATTAATGAAGAACGTAATTTCGAAACGTTGCCATAATTTATTGCGATTTCTGAAAATTTATTCACATAAATTTGAATCAATTATTTTCGATATCGAAATGTATCGCATAATAATAATTTTGCCCATCGCTGACTCTCTCAATGCGAATTTTCAACACGTAACACCGTATCCCGAAGACTAAGCATTTTAGCTGTTCTAAATAAATTTAAAAAATCTTGGGTCATAAACCCCTTTGGCATCAATGTAACAACATTTTCACATGACAAATTATTCTCAATACGAGTGTTACATTGTACCCTAGATAAAAAGTGGTGTCCGTTTAAAATCGGGTATTAAACATGTATTAAATAATATTGATTGAGACAGTCGGAAAAAATAGTCTGCGGGGCAATAACATCACGTATCACGTAAGTGAATCATAAGGCATGGTGCATATTGAGTGTTTTGTCACGTCATGTCGGATGGAAACGCCATTACGCGTTGCACAACGTAACTGGGACAACCTCGCGGCGCTCCGTGACGAAGCAATACCTGCACATTGCAATAGAACCATTGGCATTCGAGCGAGATATAAACAACATAAATGCACTCAACGTGAAATATTTCCGCAGAAACAAGCAGAGAGTTTGTAACACCAAATACCTCTATTTCTACACCAAATAAATGTTTCAATTGATTCATTTTGTTCATACGATTCATTTTATTCATATGATTCAGTTGAATTATTTGTAAATTAATTAAAAAGTTACTTTGTATTCACCACTTTATTAAAATACACAAATATCAACATGTTTCGAAACCGATGCTTTCTTCATCGGGAATATTAATAATGTGGTGAATACAACCATCTACCTGAACTTCAGATCAACTATGAACTTAGATAACATGTATGTTTCCAAAAATAATAAAAAAATAAATTTAAAAAAACGAAGAAACGAACGTTTTGTCTTCCAAAGAGACCTTCCAAAGAGACTCAGAAGTAAAAAGTTACTACTCAGCTTCGCCCATGAATCAGTTATTTTTTAAACAATTAAATTCTCGGATGTGCCCTTAAAACGTACGATAAACTTATTAAAAAGTTATTAAAAAAATATTTCCCTTCGTATTCAGATCGATACTATTACAAAATTGATAAAATATAACAGCGCGTTCGATTTCAAAAATAAAATATTGAACTTGCCTCACATTATTATTACATGAAAGGGGAACACACGTAGCCAGAGGTACGATATGCATCACTTAGTGGAAGGATGGATGGAGAAGGAGTAGTCTCGAAAAGAAATTCAATAGTCGATTACTCGATAGCTCCTGAGATAAAATTAAATGGTTAATTCATTCCCTTTATCTTTACGTCTCTTCATCAATTTGTTTACGATCGCTGTTACTATGGCACTGGGTAGGGGGTACTGCTCCATTGTGTTTCGCCCAAATCGTTATTGAATCATTACGGATAACGGAAGATTGTTTTTATTCAGAATAATAATACATTATTCCAGTGCACAAAAACAATCACGAATTAAATAAAGTCGGTACCTACCTACTGATTCAATTATTGGTACCTACCTACTGATTGAGATGGAAATGCCTATCTATAAACTAAATTACGTCTATAAATTAATAAGAATAACTTCCTCTGTAAATTTTTTCCACTTATCTATTTTCGACCGGACCGGTTTACCACGGGCATCGTCAGACTGATTAATTTGTTTATTTATGACTTGAAATTTGTTTTTTTGCTGACGGTACTGTTTACTAATACTAATACTAAAAATAAACAATAATAAATAAAAACAATATTAGGAAGCAGGGAAACTCACTCCCGAGATCGATGCTATATATACCATACATTTAGTTTTAATTGTGCCTGTCTGACGATGCCCGTGATGAGGTGAAACCGGTCCGGTCGAAAATAAATAAGTGGAAAAAAGTTACAAAAGTTTTTAATTAAAAAAAAACATTTGAATATGGAATTCCATCATGAATTGGCAGTTTCAACATTAGAAATAAGAATAACGTCGCTAACACCACTTTTTAAAATATATACGAGTATATCAACCAGTTTCGAAATAAATGTTTCCTCATTTACGTGTGTTTTATAAAATTGTTTAATTACAAATCAATTCATGTTAATTTTTACATATTATAAAAAAAAACGTAATGGTATTTGAAATATGAAACTAAATTGTTAATTGTCATATGATGCGAATCACACGAGAAGAATAGATTTTTGTTGGAAGACAAGGACTTTAAGTTCAGTACCTTTAACGTCACTTGTTGTAAGACGAATTTAGTGAAACTCGATCCTTCTATAATACATTGTTTTTAATATCATTTACCATTTGTATAATGAAGTATATAAAATTGTCCCGAACAGTAAGACTAGGTTTGGTTACATGGATAATTATTTAAAATTTAATTTAGATAAAACACACGTGTGTTCACACTTCACTCTACGTTGAGTTTTTATTTATGACAATGCTAAAAATACGCTAAATGGAACATGTACGTTAAGAGGAACGGCTGCGGGGCCTGTTTAATACAAAACTTAATTTTGGATTTGAGGCCAAAAATACCCACCCAAAGTGAATGGTCTTTTTAAAAATTAAAGGTATAGTAAATATCTAGTACGGATTCGAAGTATTTTATTTTGTTATGTGTTAAATCATGAAATATAGACCATTAAAGAAATCAATTTTTCTTGATTTTAGAGGCAACTTAGACAATTGACGGGTTTACGGTAGTTTTGTTTAATTTGTCATATTTGCTATGTAGACATGATTATATAAAAAAAAAAGTTTTTTTTTACATCTCTAAAATCACGTTTTTTCGGGTAAATGTTTTAAATTATGTACGGCAAATTTGTGTTCCAACGTAAATTAGTATTTTTAAATTTAAATTTAAGTCCATCATAATGCTCATTTTAACACTATTTAATTTTTTATTTTTTTATTTCATTATATTTTCATAGTACAAAGCGTAATTTTTTTTTTATCACCATTAACCTCCAAATAATTGCCAAAGTTGTCCTTAAAATCGTGAAAAATGTATTTCTTTAATGGTCTATATTTCATAATTTAAGACATAAATAAATAAAATACTTCTAAACCGTACTAGATATTTGCTATACCTTTTAATTAAAAAATAATCTGCTGGGTATAGCACTTTTAATTAAAAAATAATCTGCTGGGTTTAGGTTAGGTTAGTGGCCGCAAATCCAAAATTTTGTATTAAACAGGTCGCGCAGCCGTTCCCCTTAACATCGCATTATAAGTTGTAATCTAATTATCCAATTAAAATTTAATTTTAAATTTAATTTAGGTAAAACACTTCCCAATATGTTGATATTTATTTATAACAATGCTAAAAATACACTAAATGGAACATGTACGTTAACATCACATTATAAGAAAGTTGTAATCTAATTTTCCTTTCACAGCATTCAAATGTACAAAGATCTAGAGGATTTTGCTGTTTATTAATATATCTTATATACGGTAAACCGTAAAAAGGATCGATAAATGTGTTTTTGAAAAGAGGAGATTTCATTATGAATGAAGACGAAAATGGAAAGGAGATGAAGTGAATAGTGAAGAGAGATTTTTTGTATTTCTTGAGCATTAACTATGCAATAATTTCTAGACATTTTGTACATTGTGAATTTAAAACTCTTCAAAAACGAAATACTTATGACATGTTTTATTGCGGTTAAAACACTTTAAATTAATTTAAACATTGGTAATTTAAAATCCCCGTCATTTCCTTATTTTTACCTGCGCATCATACTGATAATCAATTTCACAATTTTAAGACTACAATCTTGATAAAGCATCTAATTATTGTTCTACTTCAATTTTGTAATATCACTTGTATTATTAATTTTACTGGCATTATTTCGACAAATCTCTCGCTTCAAGGGCGATATTAATGTCTTGTTCGTTGTCTAATAAAGAATTTGTTGTCGCTTAGCTATCAAGTCATAAATAATGTTGTTGACGAGATGTTGTGTTATTCTTTCGTTGGTTACATGGAGGTTAAAAAAGATACGTACACTAATTCAATTAGAAGTTATACAAACAACATAATAAGTACGTTTAATACAACAATATTATGGTGCGTATGACGCATGATAACCTGTTGCACTTTGAAAAATGATTACCGAACAAAAATAGATTTTAAAATATTGAAAGCTAAAAAGAGGTAATAATGACCGGTCAGTGGCTGAGTTGGTATCCCGTCTGGGTCCCATCCAGGCGTTGTGAATACAATTTTTCGTCTGGCTAAGTCCTCCATCACGACACAAGCAACATCTTCCGCTTAGTTTGATGATAGTAGAAGATTTTAAAATATTGTTAGAATTTTTGTCTTTCTTTATTAAAAAAAAAGTAATATATTAAAGTGACTATTTATGATATTTACACAGTTTTGTTAAATACATACCTAGCCACTTACTTTACAAAAAAAAAATTATATCATGGTTCCGTAACTTCACATTCGAAGATATCCTAAGAAATATTAGATTGTAATTATAATTATTGCATTGAGGAGAATCTATGTGAAATTGTCATTAACAACTATTCGTATTTCTGTGGGAATGGTAGTTCTACCTTCTGCACCGGTTCTACACCAATGGCGGAAAAGGCATTGCTATCCGGTAATTTTATATTAATATTGTATACAAAGATGCATAAAAATATTATACAAGTCTTCCTAACCTGCTTGTCTTATACGTGGAAGAAATATTGTAGAGTCTTCAATGGAAGTGTGTGAAGAAGTGTGGGAGATTTTTTTTTCAAAAGGACTCTTTATTGGGCTTCTAGAACGAATAATAAATCATTTCACTTGTGACTATAGAGATGCAGACATTGTTAGTATTTTAGTAATGATTTTGGACAGTGAATTTTTTTTTAATATATGAATACCGCACAAGAGTCCCAACTGCTCCCAACCATCTGGAGCCAGTGAGACTATGGGATTCCCAATTTAGAAATGTTGTGAGGCTGAAGGAATTCGGAAGGGGAAGTAGAAGGGGTATAGGAAGGTGGGAAAATACCTGGCTATTCAGATCTGGTCACCAAACACGGCTAAAATCCATTTCAAGCAACGTTTCAATTCTGAATGGTGGTCTTTCACCAGGGCGATACTGACAGTATCTTCCACTCTGGAACGTGCTCAAATATACTGTATGTTATTTTTAAATTAATTAATTGTGGAACAGCACAAATTAATCAAATAAAATTTACTTGCGCACGGCGGGATTTGAACCCGCGACCTTCGGATTCGTAATCGAGAACCTTACCCCTCGACCATGAAGGCCGTCATAAAACCGTTTGTAAAACTGTATTTAGATTACTGCTCTACGATATCTAAACCAGCTATAAATTATTCAAAACAGAACATTGAGATGTATACTAAGGAAGGGCTAATTTACAAAAAATCAATCAAAAGAGAGGAGATCTTGATTGGATTCCAATAAAAAAGAGGCTGCTGTAGGTACCAGAGTGTGCCCTTATGGGGATTTTTCACATAAACAGCGCTATGCAAATCATATAATTATAATACTAATGTATTAATTTTTATACATAAAAATCTAAATAACAAAGAGACAAAATATTTTATGGATAATCTATTTTAATAATAATATATGTAATTATGAAACCAGAAATGTAAATAGAATTAGTTTACCGCATACGAAAAAAACAGAATCACGGAAATGCCCGAAAGTCCGAAAAATTTAAGAAGAATTAATTATTTGAAAATAATTGTTCCACTTACTATAAAAATAAAAATATTATGAACAAAGAAATGTATCAATGTACATAAAATGTAAGTAACATAAAATAACTAATATTTAATAAAATAGTACATTTTTTACACATCGCTAAATAACCCAACACCGACATAAACTTCAGTTCATAAACCCCATAGGGTCTTACAAAGTATGTTTAATTTCGGATACAACTTTTATAGCTGGGGGTTACGTTAAAAATTTCATTCGAATTCATCTTTCTCGAACTTTATAAACTTTCGGCATATCAAAGCCGTTAAATAATTTGGTTGTCAAATGTGATAATTCATCAGTACGCTCCGCGTATCGCCAATAAATTCTATCGTGTCATCATTAAACTTGCCTGTTTTAAAATCGATTGTAATTTATTGTTATAGTTTCGTATTCCTGCCTTTGTGTATTGGGGTCAACAGTAACAGATTACTCGATGACACGAAATTCATCAAAGCCTCATTGATAGAGACCTGAAAATTTTGAGTTTGCGATAACGCGAATTTTTACGAGAAATTCAGCTCTTTTATTTCGCCATTTTCACATAAATAACGCGATGTTCGCCATGTTCGGGTGAGTAACAGCGAATTTTCGTATTTTTTTGCAATATTCTAATACTTTAAAATATGAAAGTAGTGTTGAACATTCTAAATATTTCTTAATCTACGGTTTTTAAAAGCTTGTATAACCATAAAACGGAATTCAGCAAACTTAATGTCGAAAACGATGCGTACTGTGATTCTGTTATCGATAATAATAAGAAATAAAAAAGAACATCATTTTTTTTTAATTTAACAAAAAAATATGCACATTGCAAAATACCACATTTTTTGCTGAAAAATAACACCATTTTCTCAAAATAACGCAAATATATCCGAAAAGAACGAGAATTTCACTGAAATAACTCCAATTCGTCCAAAAAGAACGAGAATTTCACTCATTCTCATACACTGTACTGTTCTGTACTGCGCGGTGCTGGTAGATGAGAATAGACATCAAATCTTTCAACAAATGTGACAAAAGTCTGAACTAACTCGGCCTTATGCTTCCTTCAATGAATACTTGCTTCGTAATGATATTTGATTAACTTATTGTTTGATATTAATTGAGTAATTACTCTCTCATTCTTTTCAAAAGCATGGAAATATACAAGGCCATTTTATTAAAATTCTAACTCTTAAATTAACAGTCGCAAAAGAGAGAGAATACGACATTTTAAACGGAATTAATGCTAGCAAAAACTATCGCAAGGCCATCCCAATCTAAATGTTCTTTGAAGGCTATTCTTTTTACATTTCTGTTGCTTTTTGTAATCAAAGGAATCAAACTAGTGACCTCTGGACCAGAACGTAAGTGCATTATTCTTATCTTAACTATAATGCAAATAATCTGTTTGTCGGCTTGATTTTGAGTTATTTAATATCATATATAATTTTAATATTTCAATATATTGCCTATTCGTTTGTAAAAAATTCGTAGGTACAAAATACATATGAAAACTGCTACCGATAAACGTTGAAAAAAGACGGATAGCAAAATAAATCGCAAAGCATGTTATTTTTGTTATAAAAGTGTATTCTGATTCTGATCAAGAAGCAAAAACTCTGGAATGGTGAGCTCTGGCATCGTAAATCTAAACAACTTCATCTTGATTGGCGAATTCTGAAAAGCCAATCACCTTATTGATAAAGATCATACCTTCATTCAAAGCACCGGTGCTAATATTCTTCATAAAAATGGTCATGGAAACAGATTAAATAATTTAGAATCACTAGAAATAAAGAAAGCTGTTAAAACCAAAAATAAAATTCTTAATAATCAACTTAATGTGTCCAATAGCCCAATATTAGGTATATTCCCTATAATCTCGTAAAATTTCCCACCCCATAATCACCTGTTCAGGTATTCCTTGGTATTCCATTATGTACACTTCTGTCTCTTTCGCTCAGTTATTATGTCAGATTTCTATTTCATGCTATCTCATTTTTTCTTTGTTCTATGTTATGTTCTGTCTTATTCTATTTTGTATATATAAACACACACTATGTATTTTTGATCAGTTTAATTTTTGTACCCTGAAGATACTTATGTTAAGCGAAACCGGTGGGTCGTAATAAAATTAAATAAAATTCTCGTGGTTATAAACAAAGTTATTGTTTTATTTTTATTCATATATTTTTAGTTACTAGCGTCATTCTATCGAGCTTTTAAAGATTCATATTGTAAATATGATATTAAAAAAATAAGGGAAACGCTATATTCTTCGTTGCCTACTTTTCAATGCATTTTAATTCTTTCCAAAAAATAGAGTTTCAACTCGGTCAAAGGTGGATTAATATTCGCAGATTATACTAGTAGATTTAGATTTTTTCTTGTAAAGGGGAAAGGGACGTCGGAGAGTTATTATTTATTAATTCAAAATAATTATAGTGTTATTAATTAATCCGCAGTACAAATCTTTGGTTACGTTTATTTACAAAAACGCAAGTGTAAATGATTAAACATACTTTTTTCCACTTTAAAAATCTATCTCCACTAAAAAATATATTGTAAAACATACAATGGGACGGTCAGAAAAAGGTAATATTTCTGATTAGATTTTGATAAATAAATCAGCATATGTAAATTTATAAAATATTTAATAAATATATTTCTACTTAAAAACATTACGTTTATCATGTTGCGTAATAATACTGTCATTATTTTGAATTAATAAATAATAACTCTCCGACGTCCCTCTCCCCGTTAACGTACCACGTTAAAACAGTTGAAAAACTCTAGATCCAATTCAATCACACTCTACATTTTTTTGCTTTATTAACAGTCAGCACCCAAAAATACACACTTTGCAGATAGTACACAATTTACCTGTAAATTCTATATGGGTAATTAGAAAAATGTATAAGGTTTCAAAATACAATGATACTCAAATCATTTAAATGCAATATAAAATACTGCAATTTAAGTAAAACGTCCAAAACTGTTTTTAACGGCTTTCAAAATGCACTTATTAGCAGATATATTGGGATGTATTTCACGGAATTTTAATGATTACAGTTTAAGAACATTAATATTTTGAAACCTTATATATATTCCTTACTACCCGTATAGAGTTTATAAATGAACCTGCGTGAAACGAAGTGATATTTAGAGCCATTTTTGAGTGCTGGCCCTTAAAGAAGATTTTCGGTAAGCCAGTAACGGTCACCATTATAGCGAGGTGGTCTTATGACTTTTTTCTTCGGTTTAAATTCGAGTTCGATTAGCTAGATTGTGAAAAAAATACGTTGATTTTAATTTTTGTCATTACTGGTGCCAGTGTAGGTATTCATTGTTAACTTTGAAATGACTTTACGTAAAGAAAATTCAATAATTAAATATTTTACTTTTTGACAGCCTAACGTCCTCCATAATTATCACGTTTCAAATTACTTTTAATTTAGTAGAAATATTGTAATTTAGTACGTGTTAGATATCACACGATTAACGCGAAACTTTGGAAATACTCATACGTTTTCAATTAAATTAAATGTTTCTACGTGAAATGATCTAGATTTGACCATTCCAAGGTAACTATTGAAAGTAATTATTATCATCCAATATTCTCATTTAAAGTGGCGCAAATTATTTTCCTTAAAAAAATTCCGAGAATTTTAAATAAATGATCAGAACTTTAAACATATTTACGGTGACAACAAATAAATGTCTCAGTATTTTTTATTATATTTTATTCATTTCGATAGTAGACCCTTGGGTTCCAAATTGTTATAGTATAATAGCTAAAATATTCATCTAAGTGAGTCTGCTACTTGTGAATATTTTAAAGTGTGGTTTTATATACATGTAATGTATATTTAATGTTCTAATTATATTAAGTCGGGTTATTTTGTGTAGATTTTCTTGCTCTTTTGATATTTGTACTTTACATTTGATTATTTATACCCCCAGTTTATTCTAAATTGTCCATGTAACTGAGTCTGCTGCTCATGAGTATTTTATGTCATAGTTTTAATTTGCATATATATATATATATATGATAATAACAGATATACTATGCAGTATATCTGTTATTTTACAAATTATATTAGGTTAGGTTAGTTACTGTAAAGCGCATTTGAGGTGAAACTTCAAAAAAATTGCGATATAGAAATTAACTCTTATTATTAGTACTATTCCTTTATAAATGATTTTCACGGAGTAGATAATTATTTTTGAATTTACGTTCAAAGGGAATTCAATATCTTGACGGACATTTTTGAAAAATGAATATATTTTGTATATACGTAAACATTAGAAGAAATCAGAAGCATTACTGACAAAATACAAATGTTGAACTCTGTCAAGAAATATTTTAGACACATTTTCAACAGAAAATACTGCTACCACTTAAGTCAGTCATATAAAGTATCATTTTTCCCTCATAAAAAAATTCTAATCATACACATACTATGTATTTCTTTTTATTTGCATTATCTTTGTTACGACACAATATACTTTCACTAAATACAAATGTATCTACACTCCACATTTACTTATATATATTATTTTCCATAATCACACTACAATGTACTAAACCTGCACATATTATTATATTAATAATTAATCCTTATACTTGTACCATAAATATTATTTAACTAATAGAAAAATTACTGCATTAACGTACATTACTTCCATCCGCAAGCAAATGCTTTTAATGGATGAGTAATATTAAAATATGTTATATGAAATGTAAACTACAGTGTTACAATGTATGTTACATATTTCATTAATATTAACAAAAAAAAGTTTAAAGATGTATATACTCGTACATGCAAATATATCACAACCATGTTTCCCGTCATTCGATAACAAACAACCCTACTTGAACTCAGAGACCGTGTTTCACACTCAGTCCGCAACCAGTGACGAATTCCTCCCCCGGGGGGGAATGGAGAGGGTCTACGGGGGAAATGAAAATGTTGGGAAATGCAAAAATAACGATTCGTATACGATTCTATGTATGTACTCGTGTCTGTCTTCTAATTAATTTCTTATCAGTTCCTAAACCAGAAAGTCAAGTCTGTGGAAGATTGGATCATCTGGTTCTCTGTAATGCTGAAAAATAACATAATGTACTGGTATTGTGGTGCCGCAGCAAAACAGTGCAGAAAATTTGTGTTGAATTAGCAGAGAGCAGATTCCCGCTGCAGAAAGTATCCTTAGACTGCCTGAGACACCTGTCAAAAGTGAAAAACCATTTTTCTTTATTTGACAATCAATATTTTGGCACCAAAAACTACCCAAAGGTTCAATTTTTGGGTACTATCATAGAAGTTGGGGTAGAAATTTATTTGTTCTTCAAAACGGGGGGTGGTTGGGTTTTTCGGCATTAAGGGAATAGCTGTGAAAAGTTTATGGACCCCTGTACTAGAAGATTAGTAAGATAATATGAAATATTTCTTTCATAACCGCTTAAGTCCCGATT
Source organism: Halesus radiatus (assembly GCA_022606495.2). Classification (NCBI taxonomy): domain Eukaryota; kingdom Metazoa; phylum Arthropoda; class Insecta; order Trichoptera; family Limnephilidae; genus Halesus; species Halesus radiatus. The sequence continues at coordinate 87,017 of JAHDVE020009578.1, read as the reverse complement.
AAGGATTGTAACAGTATCTCGCATTTTTAGAATGAGGCTTTTATTTAAATTGATTTGATTGTGAATGTGTCTACTATTAGTATTTTTGGCTTTCCATATCTTGAATGCTTCTAAATTATCTGGTCTAATATCTATTCTATTTCATGCAATAAACTAACCCTGTATTTTTATTATAAGTTTTTATTTTAATCTGTTTTTTAATAATAATTATTATAACAATATTTCAATAATAATGTTTATTTATTGCAAACACACAATATTTAACATTAACATTTAAGAAAGTTTTGACTACCCAACTAGGAACAAATCCCATTTTAGGACAGTCAAATTGACAAGTTTAGTTCATATTAAGTGCAATTATACAAAAACATAAGCGAAAAAGGCTAGTATTTACATAGTATTGTCATAGTATTATATACATGTGTATTAAATATATTTTTTACGTTATTTTTAAACAGTTTCGAGTATCCGTTTATTTTAATAAATAATATTTTTCCGTTTCTAAATTAATGTTATAGCGTAAATCAAGCTTTACTAACGGCCGTTCTTCCTACCTTTTCGAATGATCAATCGGAGTCACCGATTTATTACGAATACATACCTTTTTTTTTTAACTAATACATAAACTAACATTTTGTACTTCACAAATGTGTGTTAAAAATATGTTGAAAATAAAATATTAGTTTGACTTTTGATAATGCCGTAAAGCACATTCATCGTTTCGTACATTTGATGTTTGTGGTTTCTCGATGAATAATAAAACCAGACAAAACGTAGCTTAAAAATAGTAAAATAAGTTGGGTTCTCCTCAGTTTTATGTAAAACATACAAAAAACATGTTTTTACATTCGAAAACGAAAATAAATATTTTTTAATTCAATATTTGAATCGCGTAAAAAAGATCGTTAACTAACAATGACATTTGACATGTCGGTGACTTTGTTCACTCTGTTGGCACTTTTTGTAACTAGTCTTCTGCCGAGGGGAACATAATCCACAAAAATCGATTTCCTAAATTGATCGTAAATTTTATCGAGAATTTCGTTGGGAAGAGCGAATTTGTGCATTTGAACAGTCTTGAGGCAAAATTTCGGCTCAACAGTTACTCAGTAGGGCTAGGAAGAACGGCCGTAAGTTTACGTGCATCAACCGAATTAGCGCATGATCGCATTGTCCAATAATCAAGAGGTAACAGTTAACCACCGTCTGCCGGCCACAGCTCAGTATCTAGCCGCTACAGCCTAGTTTACGCAGTAAGCCGTATTGCCCTATGGTCCGGCCAATAGATTTCATCACAGAACGTGGAACACCAATTTAATGAATCTGTTCCGAGTCAGTTAACAGTAAACTGCTAGATTCGTCGGTTCACTGTGCCCGGCGGATTTCCCATAAAATATTGTGCTATGATTTTTTTCTTCGTGGCCGACTTAGAGAATTTTTGATGTGTTTTTTAAATAACATATTTTAACCCATCGGTTTCTTATAATCAATTATAATTTTATAATACAGTACAATACTTATCAGATCATCTCACTCCCATCTCTAAAGAAGTAAATACTCGTATATCATTATTTACGGATTTTATGTCGTCAACAAATAATTTAATTACACCACTAACGTATAGAATGACGAATAATCCATCCATTAATTAAATAAATTATCAGGATGCGCGTGCTGTACAATAACGTGTATTATTCATATTCGTGATAAGCGGTTTTCGCTATACTAATATGCATATTTAATGAAATAAAATGTTAACATCTACTTGCTATGCCTATAATAATATAATATATTACCCATCTGTGTTATAAGAGGTTTTCACTGTAGCAATTTGCATACATAATGATTAAAAATATGTATTCTGGTTAGAGCGGTGTGATAATTTTCAACCAAGTAGCCAGCAAAACGTCAAATTACGTAAATAACGAATAAGATATTGAAATACTTAGCCGAAATTCGTCCCTGATGATGAAACTAGTAAACTCTGTGTAACCTAACCTTAACCGTTTTCACTTTAATATCCACTTATTGACGACGCTATTTATTTATCGCGCTCAGTCGGAGTAATAATGTCAAGGTGTCCTGCGTTCTTTACGAGAGAGATATTAACACCGAAACCACAGGCCATAATGAGATCTGTCATCTGCTATTGTTGCGTTTCATCGAGGAAGGATGGTTGCTTTGAATTAACACTTTCATATTCTTAAATAAGTGGCAGAATGAACGTTATAATGCCGAATAATAAATTGCGTATTACGAATGCATGTTGCGTTATGCTGTTCCTTAGGCTCAGTCGCGTAACCTTAGAATGGAAGTGCGGAGTAAAATTTATTCTGTTAAATTTCAAACTATTTTTTCACTGAAGTGCCGACTGATCGCGCTAGCTTTATTCAAAGTATGCTTTCCTTGAGTTGTTTCCTCGGCAATGCGTTTGTCTTTATACGTGCAGGTTGCGCCTTTTTCTCGTAGGTATGTTTAATATTATTTTCTCTGAGGGAATTTTACGTCTCATTGTGTGGTGGGAACTGTTGAATGAAATTTACTGAGCGCTTCTCAGACACAATAAACGATTGAATTATGCATATATTTTATCAATTCAATCAACGGATGTCTTTATTATGAGTGATTGGAATATTTATTTTAAACGGCAAAGATTAATCAAATGTGGAAGTAAAACGAATAATTCAAAATGGGAGTCAAATATACTTCTCTCTTCCATTAGTAAGTTAAGGAAGAATGCTTCCGTTCTAGGGCTAAAAAACAGACCTTGGGGTCCTACCTTTTTCATAATGTTACCCCAAAAGTAACATATTTAACTTTCATTAATTTATTTTTAAAGTGGCAGTCATTACCGGGTTAGAAAAAACATGGCAATGAACGAATTCCTTCTTCTTCCATCATTATAAGCGGGAAAGGTTAATTGTTCGGTAACATTATGGACAAGACTAAATATGATTTTCAGTCCATGTTTCAGTTGGTCGATATCCCAGTAGATGAGACGCTCGGATAGCAGTCAAACGGGTTGAGATTAATACTCACAACAAGTACCGACCTTTCTATTCCCATTTCGTAACACTCTTTTCTTAGCAAACAGGCATCTACTGAAAACCTATGTAGCTCATTATTTTGGGAAGGAAATGCATGGTAAGTACTAGTATATTCATTAAATCAAATTAAGAATTTTGAAAAATAGTATTTGAAGATAATTCATTATAATATTGAAATTTATAAACCCGATTGAAATATTTAATTATTCAGGAACATCATATTGGTAATTCCAAATTACGAAATATGTAGGAAATAAAAACACATAAAAATAAAAAAAGTAAATACCTAACAGTCGCAACTCTAGTCTTACCGAGACCAACACTCTCCCAATTGAGCTATTGAAACGTAATTATAATCTTTCATTTTTAACGATATCGTATTTCAATTTTAGAATTACTAACATTCTTTCATGATTATTTTTCGTAAATTAATTTTTGCATATGTTTTTATAGGCTTCCATCTTTGGAATGATTGATTTTGATCAATACCTTTGTTTATTTTTTCTCTATTACATATCATTGAGAATTATCAATGTTATATTCTCCAAAAATCAAATATTATACCTTATTTTGATTATTATAATTTGTTGTTTATAATGCCGTCCTTGTTCTACCGGAATTTTAATGGAAGGTGATCTGAAGAACTAGCGTCATTGATCCCTACGGCAAACGCGCGCCCAAAATTTGCACACGGTTGACATCACATGAGAACAGATCGCTTCTACGACTCGTTCTTGTGTTCAACAGCTCGGCTGTGGGATGATCTGCCGGCCTCTGTGTTTCCTCCATCCTACAACAAGAGTCTCTTCAATACCCAAGTTCACTCCTTCCTATCCTCTAAAAAGCCCTCCACACATCATCCCCAAAGATGATATAGGCCTTGAGGGACATTATTTCCCTCAAGGCCTCCTGTGTGGAGTTACTGTAAAAAAAAATACCTCATACCTGAAAATGGGTTACGCGGTTATTTCAATATTACTAGAATATGTGTTATGCATATTCGTGTAGAAATACATTGCCTAGCTCCTTAATCAGTCATTGACGGTACACAGATTACATAGCTGTATATTCTGATCATAGTTAAAAGTGCTATAATTTCCGTTTTATGTAATTCTATTGCCAAGGTATTAATTAACCGGATGAAAGCTTTCGTAAATTGTCAATTCACCGGCTGCGGCGACCTAAAACCAGGAGTTAAACGGTATCGTTTAAAATGTCAAGGCACTCGCTCCCACCTTCATCTGGGATAATTATTGCAATCCACTATTATATATATTATTTTTAACTGAAAGTTGAGACACACAGTGTGAAAATGGAAGGGCGAAACAATTGATACACGTAAAAATACATCTACACAAAAACAATTATTTGTCAAAACAAATTTAGATTTTATCTATACATATAAAAATGAAGATTGGTCTGTCTGTCTGTTTGTCTGTCCTCGATTTTCTCGAAAATTACTCCACCAATTTCGATGAAAATAGCACAGTTTTTTCTTATTAATGGTTTAGAGAGTAGTTTGAATGAAATCCAATATGTAAAACTGTTGCTAATAAGTTTTAAAATTAGTATGAAAAACATTGAACCCTCCATGTTTTATTTAGGTTAGCCCATAGATATACCACTCTGGTTAGCCACAGATTACATATTCAAAGGTTTGTTTGGGTAGAATAATTTCAAAATTGGAAACACAAGTAGATACCTACTCAAGAATTTTATTAAAATATATTTTAACGAATAAATTGTTAGAATGAAATAAAATTATCAGATGAATTTTTTTTTTTTGTTTCTTTGTTTAGAGATAGTAGATCAAATCAATTATGGCACCCAAAACAAGCAAGAATTCCCAACTTCAAACTTTATTAAAAAAACATGTATTCAATCAAATCATATGAAACATTTTGCAGTTCGTCATAATTTTTTTTTTAAATGTTGTTAATTTAAATTTTTTTAATGATGTAAACGTTTTATTGTCAAAAAAAATATGGAAAAAACTATGATAATGATGGCACGTTTATTTTATTTTTATGTTGACGAATACGTTTTCCATGACGATTTAAAATGTAAAAAAATTTGATTTGCTGCTAAAACGACATGTTCGTTTTTGTTCGTGAATATGGCGTTCTTGACGTCACGCCGGCCAACGTCGGTGACAGTCGTCTTGCCAGCCAGCAGCGTTATTTACGTAATGATGACGTTGAAGCCAGTTCGAATCGCTTCACAAAGTGCGGCGTTAAATCGTTTTTTATGTCAATAATTTTAAAATTACGCATTTTTAGAACGATAATCAGAATAAGAAAAATAAACTTTAAATCCTCCACACATTTTAAACGGTATCCATAGTTTCTAAAAATACACCATTGTTTATTTTTTATGATTGTTTCAAAAAATACTAGGTACTTTATTAGTGTTCATTGAAATTATTTTAAAGGAATACAATGATTCGTCAATACGTCATTATTACGTAATTCTCATCGATGATGAGTATATTATTAATAATACATGTTGATCAGGATTGTTTGCTGCGTATTTTGTAGTTGCGGTATAGAAAATCAATTGTACATTGTATATAATCGTCCTTGATACATCTAGTAAAGTGACTGCAAGATATTGCATATTATATTATATTACAGCATATGGGCATAACTCAATGAAGTGAAAAGATACCTACTTAAATCGTTAATTTAATTGACACACATGTATTTACAATTCAATATGAACATTATTCGTGCAGTGGCATAATATAATCTCGGAACGGGTACTGTACAATTGTGAGTAATAGAGTTGAGAATCCTTCACATTAATTAATATTCACACTGAATTATCATGTATTGCATAATTCCTAACAAAGGTTATAAAAGTTTAATTAATTTAAGACAAACGTTCCCGGGTCACGAATAACCTGACAATATTTGAAAATGTCTTACCACCATCATTACAAGTGAAAGATGTTGCTTGTGCAGTGATATAGGAATAAGCTAGCAGAGGACTTGAACCCAAGACGACACAATATTATGTTATCAAACCAGGAGGCTTATTCTGGTTCATTTGATGGAGAAGCTCCTTTTCCTTAGGCTTATGGACTTTTTGGTTAACTGCGGCTCTCTTCAGCCGACGCTGAACTCGTAGCCAAGGAACTTGCCGCTCAGCCACGTAGGTCATAATTTAAATAGAGAAAGGACTTCACTTGTTCCCACCACGTACTCGTAATGATTGATTGACAGGTAGTTATTAGTAAAACTCACGATTAAAACTAGGCACCTTTTAAACATTCCGGCTCATTCTCACATACTGCCATTTTATCTTCTTCATCTAAACAACATTTTTAATTTTTGTTAATTTATATTTAAGATACATTTACTTCATATTATTAAACATGGATATAGTATAATAGAAGTTTTTCATATTAACAGTCCTCCTCCCTATATTCCTATGCCTAGGCGGACTATATGATGTTGTGTTGGTGTTAGACTTATACTGTCTTCATAATTTTTATTATTTCCTCAACTTCATGTTTACTTAGCCATATTTTGATATTGTTTTTGTTTTGGGTTTTTTTTTTTATTTTCATTGTATTTTTTATTTAACTTGTAAGAGCAGTATATATTATTTTATCGTGAAATTTATGTTTTTTTCCGCCAAAAGATTTAATGTTGGAATTTTAAGTGGATTTAAGATTTGTGTCCTTATAGTATAGGTATAATTAGTCTGTAAGGTACTCTTTTTTTCTCTTGATGGAATTCTTATGGTTTATTTTAAGATTATATTTTGTTTTTTTAACGAGCTGATCCATGTGGGTGTTTGAGGCAGATGCCCATCCAATAATGCCATATTTCTGAATTATATTTATTTAATTAATTTGTGTTGTTTCACAGTTAATTCATTTAAAAATAATATATAGTATTATATTTGCGCACGATCCAGAGTGGAAGATACTCTCAGTATCACCGTGGTGAAAGACCACCATTCAGAATTGGAACGTTGCTTGAAATGGATTTTAGCCGTGTATGGTGACCAGATCTGAATAGCCAGGTATTTCCCCACCTTCCTCTTCCTTTCCCCAATACCTTCAGCCTTAATTAGGAATGCCATAGTTTCACTGGCTCCAGACGGTTTGGAGCAGTGCGTGACTCAAATAAAATAAAAATATTTAGCCACTTGAATAGCTATTAATTAAACAAGGCTCGATTTAACATTTTTTTTCGAAACCCACAAACTGACTTGCTTTAAATAGGAAATATTATGAAGAATACTTTTTTGTAGTTTCGTTATAGCATCCACCTCATTTACTTCGTGACTGCATGTTTTGTGTGAATATGTACTACGATAGAATCTCAGGTTCTTCGTGTAATGTATAATAAATAGGTACATTCATATTTATTGTGAGAATTTTCAACATCTCGATTTTTAATATAAAAATTAGTTTATTTGGAAGCGCTTTTAATAACATTTTAAATTACTTTTAAATACGTTTTTATTTATACATCTAGGTAGGTGACCGAATAATTCAATACACGTATGAATCGGCTCACTTTAAAAAAAATTATATAAAATCATCAAATTACGAAAAAAAAGCTATCCCGACAACCTAATATAACCTACGCAATTATTATTTTTTTATTTTTTATTTCAAAATATTTATATTAATTAGGTTTTCCGGCTAGTGCTGATTCATACGTATGTTGAATTGTCATGGAACCATCTATGTTTTACTGTACCTTGCTTAGATTAATTAAATCATAACTTTTTTTAAATATTTTTCTTTTTATTATTTGTTGAAATCAATGATAAACAATCGGTTTTTAGGAAGCATAATAACAAGGAATCAATTCGTATTGTTAAAAAGTGAACAATAGGTTTTTTTTATGAAACTTCTCGAACCTGAAACAAATATTACGGAAATATAAGTAGATACAGAAAAAAAACATCCGCATATTCGACCTTAATAATTTCATATTATGTTCAAACAAATTAAAAATAATTAACAGAGAGGTCACAGACCTTGCCATTATTTTATCAGACTGCTATTTAATGGTTTAATTGAAAATGTATCTATAATTATTTATTGCCTTTTTCGTTTTACGTTTTTGCCGTGGGAATAGCAATGTAAAGCAGTGAGAATTCATTGCGATATAATATAATATAGCAGTCAGCAGTATGTGCGTATACTTTAAGAAGTTATCCGTTTAAACGCCTACATTTCAGACCACACCTTGGCCCAATGAAGGATGTACATGAATATTATGCATTCGTCTTTTCGCCATTTCAAAATAACGCCCGTCTCATTTAGGCATTTGGTTACCTTCGGTAATAATAGTGTTATTAATATGCGTTAGTTAATCATGTAAACAAATACATTCTATTTGGTTAATAAATACAAAAGACAAGGATAATAAATTACTTTTTTTAGATATAAAATAAAGATACTAACTGACCTTGCCCAAGTTTCAAAATTCTTTTTTGATAAAAGGGGGATTGTATAAATATGGATGACCAGTTAATACGTAAATTATTTTTCTATGAATTGAAGAGATACCCTTAGATGTGTTGTTCTCTAACAATATTAATAAATTGGTAATAAAATCAAAAGATGTCGCCGATGCCACTTAATTCCCTGGGAGCCTTATTAGAGCATGCGATATATGGGATACATACCTAAAATATTTCTCTTTTAATTGAACTCTTATAAGAAGAACATCTTGGGGTCAATGCTCCTTTGGCCTTCATCTAAATTGTGTTATAGTGAATCAATTATAACAAAAATATATGGTTTCCTTTACGACCGAAAAGCAGTGCCTTTTATTTATACGGGGATCAAAATAATATTGCATCTTTCAAAACTCCATAGCTCATGATGGATAAAATTGCGTTCATCAATAATTTTCTGATAGAAACAGCTGTGAAATTTTCACGGTACCGTTCGACGGGTTTCCTGCTTCAGCACACAAGTTTCGTACTAAAGAAGAGATCCAAACTTAAGTGTAAACGACACGTAACAGAAAGCAGGTCAATCGTTGGATTTAAGGGTAAACGAAACGTGATGCGCGCTCACATATAGCGATAATTTAATTATTTTATAAGAAAAGAAAAACACTCTTAGCACAAAATGCTTTTAAATATTGAAATGAATTGCTTGTTGGCGGATGTACGCACGGAATATGAAATGGAATAAATTGTTATTGCAGGTTTAGAGTTCAAGTCCTCCAGGAAACTTATAAAAATGCAGTATTTTGTAAGTTTCTTAAAATACTTGAGCTTTCAACTTACAACAACAATTTATTCCGCTTCATATTCAGAATACCCGCCAACAAACAATTCATCTCAATATTTAAAACCATTACTTGCTTAAAACGTTTATTTTTAAATATATATATTTAAATAAGGGCCGTCTGTGAGCGAGTATCAGGTTTCGTTTACCTTTAATGCAACGATTTATGGAATATGTTTAAAACTTGATGTATTTTCAGTATACGCTGTATAATCATACACAATTAATATTTTAATAATAAATTTAGGGATTAAATGAAATATGAATTAGATAAGATTTTTTAGAAATACTAATATTAATAAAACCGTTAATTACTCGTATAAATGCAAATTAACGAATAAAATATCTAACCGTGAAAAAATACACCGTACGCTTAAGCTGAAAAAACTTCTGTGAAATATATGTGTGAAAAATGAACTTCTATAATTCATCATCGACTACGATCGAGTTCAAGGATATAATTAAATATTTTTTTAACGTGTAATAATTCCATGAAAATCAATTAATAATGTAATACTTTCCGGGTATCGCCGCCCAGACTTCGAATTTGATTTTCGTAATACGAAAATATGTACAATACGTCGTACGATTTCTAGGTGCGTGCGAACAATAGGTACCTACCCAGGCTTAGATAACCACTCGCACCACGGAAGAGATAAACCGATAGAAGTGTGTTATGGGCGTGTCTGTGTGGCCTGAGTAAACTAATTTTCCTCACTTCTGATGAAATTGATCCAACTTTTTGCAGAATGAAAATTCTTTCTTAAGCAGATAAATAATTTTATTGGCCTACCTGGGGTTCAGGGGCCTGATTCCGGTTCTTTTTAAGGTCAAATTATTGTCCTTATTCTTAGGGTTAAGGACACTGTGCTTTACTGCGATTTCGATTATATGTCAATTATAATACATTTTAAAGAAGTTTGTTGTTTAATTATTTCAGTATTATTGAAAATTATAGGTGCGTCACGTATACTTCACAAGTGTATTTAATTTTGAATCCCTTATATCTGACATTTCGGATTTTAGCATGGGTACTTTACAAACAAGGCATTTTCGTTATTTTGGTTAATTTAATAGCATTATTATGCCACAAGTGACTCGGTAATGGAGTTTAAAGTCAATACTTACGATAATATTGAGTTTTTCTTTTGGTAAAAATACGCATATTTGAAAAAAAATGACAGCTGTCGTCCGGGGGATATTGAACCGCAATTAAGCAAAAAGTATTTAAGCCTAAGGATAAGAACAATGCCTTATCTTTAAAAAGAACCGGAATCAATCCGCAGGAGTCTAAAGGTCTTATGTAATTTGAGACATTAGTATTCTTTACTTTTGTAATAGATCATATTTCTAGGGACTTTCTGTTCAGTGGGGCATACAGTCGCATTCGCAGTCGTCATAAATCAGACAACGATATCTCCCTGATACAGCCCGAGGCAATCCAATCGAATGGTTCATATAAATTAGGCGCGTGAAGTAATAATTGCTACAAATTCGTGAACAAGAACAACGAATAACAGTGTGTTTATTAGTAAACTGGGATAATTTTGTATCGACCTTTTTTAATTTTGTTTAGCGTAACTTCATTGAGCGCTTTTATAATGACAACGGAATGCCATTGCATGCCGTGGACGTCCATAGCACGCCATGTCATCGATCGTTTTTATAATCTACCCCATGGTCATGAACAGTATTTGTGTAGTGGTTGCGTATCAGAAAAGAAGCAACAACACACACCATCATCGCGCAAGTGTTCGGCCTGGTCGGCGGGCACGGATAGAGAGGGCGATGCCACGGCTTGGACTCACTAACACATAAAATTATCGTTGTAACTATACACTACACTCTCAAAATTTCCTCCACGACTTAACAGGGGGATAGACGTTCACGGCATGCCGTTGCCCTTTAATTAAAAGCGTCTTCATAAAAACCGTCATGCTGTGCTGCACCATCGTCGTGCCGTGGAAAATTTTAAAAGTGCCCTTTAGATGATGGTTATCTTTTCCAAATCAATAACGATAATGAAAAAAAAATTAAGTTAAATCACACACCTTTCCTAAATGCGGTCATTTACAGTGCCGATTTTATTTTTGCTTAATAATCCGCCGACTAACCAATCCATTTGGAGATCATAGTTAACACTACGACGAAAGGTTTTTATATTCATGGGTACGCTTTGAAAGGACTTAACGGACAAATGCAATGTAATAAAGCTATCTTTGTGTAGGGGCAAATCGTATGTAAGGAATGTATGAAAAATAGATGTTTTGTCCGGAGAACTAATCCACGCCTGTTCCTTTGGACCTGGGTAATCCTCTAACTCCTCTAATATCTCTCCAATTTTTGTTGTTATGTTATGCTCTCAGATTTATAACTGGACCTAAAGCATCCTCGAACAATACGTATTCCAATCTAAAATTCGAATATTATACAGGTTCAAATATTTTAAACAAAAAATTGCTAAATACACAATAAAATAATAAAGTAACGATTAAAATAGTTAGGTCTCAATAGTTCAATTGGTAGAGACGCCAGTCCCGGTATTTGCTATTTTATTTTCAGTATATTTTTCTGTTTCATGTTTCATTGAGATTTGTTTATATTGTCTTCTTCAATGATTAAACATTACACTGAAAATCAATGCAATTTCTTAACTTTAACATTCCCGGGAGAAACTGAATGTCAAGTCAATGTTTCCCGACTTCAAATGCGTGTTTGGAAGCATTCCGAAAATAATAATAAAATTAATGGTTTAGGAGGAAACAGCACTGTCCAGAGGAACACGACTTACCTCTATGATTTATCTTGAAAATATTTAACAACAAATTTATTCATTTATGTGCTGAAGTGATTACTGCATGTAATACTACTTTCAAACACCCAGTGATAAAAAGGCACCGAAAATGATTATCAAATATGCTTCGTTATAATTATTTAATTGGTATGTTGTGCTATAGGTCGGAATTAAATAATTCAATGCATGGTCCACATTACGGGAGCATGGATTGAAAAACTTTATTCTTCAGAAAAGAAATGGTTCCGCTAATTTAATACTTGCCTGGAATTTCAGAGTGTATGTTGAATTTTCCTGGAACTATTTCTGACGATGTCTTATGGAGGCTAAACTAACGTCAAGTCATAAAAAAACCAAAAAGCAAATCCTCAATATTCATTTATAATTTGTTGAACATTGTGTCGGACGTCTTCGCCTCTTTCGCGATGTTTGGTGTGGCGATAGTTATGAGAGAATAAATGATTAATTAATTATATTGACGGCACTTGTACGGGGCCGGGGCCAAGCGGAAAATAAATATTTGAATTACAGAACTGGTCCGGCCCCCCTAACGTTTTGTGCAAACTTGTGAAAATATATTGTGCAGGCGGCGGGGAGTGTCCCGTCACCGCTAGAATGACCAAATAAAATGAAAGAGCAAGGCAACGTGATGTGAGGGAGACAGGTGTTGTCGGATAAAATTTTCGCGATGCTACCGATACAGAAAAATGCCAATAGCGTCGCGAAAATCCATTCAGCGCGCTCGGGATAGCACCTAGGGTAGAGGCCGAAAATAGCTTTTCGTCAGTCTTAAATCACTTTCTGAACCATTTTTTGCCGAATTACCGGCACGAAAACCCAACGATAAATTGCCTACCAAACTATGATTCAAATTCTATATTTAAATATAAAAGACCTAAAACGGTCCTCCGAACGGAGTAACTCCTGCAGCATCTCTGCACATAGTTTTGAACATATTTTCCCATTCCCATAATTTTAATAAAACACACAAAACGTGAAGCTTAAAAAAATCCTTTAATTACATTAGAACAAGATTGTTTTTATAATAATGGTATTCTGAATATAAATTAGACCAAACACCAAAGACTATTCGTCAGTCAGCCACCAATTCTCGAACCGACAACACTTCTCTACCTCGACTGCCCTACCTCACTCTGATTCTACCAACTTGCCTTCTTCTTCATTCCGACCACTGCTGACCCTGAACCCCTCCCGGACTACCACCATCCACCGGACCCAGACCCCCGCATAAAACACGGACAAGGCTCGCAGATCAAATTCGTGCAAAAGGATTTTGTACATTTTTGTCCAAAGGAGAGTTTTGCGCAAATTCAAAAGTCGTCAATTTGCCGGTATCGTTCCTCCTTTGCAAGGAAGCGATAGGTTGTATCTCCCTCTCCTCCACCCCTCTCCGCAGATCAGGATCAGCTGCCCCTACAGTTCGCCTTTGCGCTACACGTCTGACACAAACGTTGTTTTAAATATCATAAAAAAATAAAAATAGAGAAGTGATAAATAAAATCAAATACATTTTTCTTTTCCGCCACCGTTTTATAATGGTTTTGAACAACGACATAACAGACTCAATAATTTTTTTTTTTTAAAACGTGCAGAACTTTAAAATATCAATATTACATTCGTTTTATATTAGGTTTCGACAATTCTTTTATGGAGTTCTACAAAATAAGCAAAATATCAACAAATGATGTACGCACTTTAACCAACATGAAAAGCTTTATAAATATATATTTTTTGATTATTTTCAACGTATTCATTGTAAAAATATTATGATTTAATGATAGCCAGAAATATCTTCAATTTCTGCTATGATCGTGTCTTAATTTAAATGCAATGATTGGGAAAGTGATAAGGTTGATTTAAAGATAGAAAAATGGAAGGTTATTTTTCCTAATTTCCATTTACCTATTGCTGTAGTCGTGTACTAATTTAAATATAATCTCAAAATACAAATCTCCGATAAGAAATTGTACAGCAGTTAACAAAGCGTTGAGAAACTTTGCTTTAACGTTAAGATTCCGATAGAAGCTGTGGTCCAGATTGGGTGAGGAAATGAAAAAAGTCACGATCTAACTTTCAAACCTTGAACTATTTCCCTCGGTCAGGACTGTAATAATAACGATTAGTTTTGTTTCATTATCCAATACGTTACATTTTTAATGATTCATTTTAATTTGGACTGTTGACTTTTCAGACTCACAAAGTATTCAGGATGTGATATTTAAATTTTATAAAAAGTTGAAAATCGAACATGTTCTAAGGTTTATTCAAACAGTTTTGTTGGCATGTCCGCAATCTGTAGTCAAAATTGAAGATTAGGATAAAAAAAGTTTAATCGGATGGCAGCATCCGGATCCTTGTTGGATTCGCTGGATTCGTTTCCCATGCTCGGTTAAGCCAGGTATTAATAGCAGTTGTCTGTTATTATTTATGGTTCGATTTATATATGACGCTCTTTATCGTGACTTACGTATTTCTTTATATGGCTTTATGTAATAGGTACATTTTTACAAGTATATCCTTTTGCGTCCTTGTGACCTGCTGGACTTGCTATATAGTTCGTAAGCTAGTTTAATGATTACGATCACTTTTATTTATTTTTGGAATTAAGAGTAATTAATTTTACAGTATATTATAGTTGTGTTATAACACGCATTATGCTAGTCAGTGGTTCCCATGCAACTTTATATGTCCATGGACACCTTCTCGTAGCAAAAACCTGACCGTTAACCCCCGAGTGAAATAACTCATTTAAGTATAAATTACAAATTTAACTTTTATGTATGATAAAACATTTCGATATTTAAAGTAGTATACAATTTATTGAAACCGTAACTTTTGTTTTAAAATACAAAAATACATTATTTTTCAATGAGATAAGTGAATTATTAATTATCAATAAAATGTAGACATAATTTGTCTCGACGCCATCTATTTGAGGGATTTAGCCGTTACAAGCCTTTCTCATACTAATAAAGTTGGTTGTTTACAGGTGAAAATATAATAAAAACAGTAATTATTGAATGAAACACTAGTATATATTGATTAACTTGGCGGGTTTGCGATAAGCCGACGTAGCTCAACGGTAGAGCATCTGACCGGACATTAGAAGGGTGCGGGTTCGAGTCCTGCCGGCGACATTTATCTTTGCTCGGAAGGTTTTTTTCAATTTGGATGAGTGTTTTAGATTAATAATTATTGTTTATAAAATAATAATTGTTACCCTTTGCGCTATGCACAAAAATCTTGTCTTAAGTTTTTAAGAACTTTAGTTTATCAATTAATGAATTATTAATTGTTTTTGTGTTTAATTCGTAGAAATCCATGTAGTTTTTTTTAAATAAACGAACGAATGATCCTAATATAACATTAATAAATAAATTAAGGAAAATTATATATTCACGCACATTTAAATAAATCAATTAAGAAAACATTGTCAGTTAAATACGAGGAAACACATTATAAATGTGAAAACCTCACAGAATTCAGAATTTTAATTGTTTTCTAACTTCTTCGAAAGGGGTGGGAGTAAATAAAATCATATAAATAAGTCATCACAATGTGGATTAACCATAGTTTGAAAATGACCTTAAACGCCGAAACAGCTTTCACAATAATAAAAACTAAAAATACTTGCAGAACATAATAATAACATTATTAAACTTGATTTACATTAAATTAAAAAAATAAATGAATAATATAGAGATTTGTGGAAGGATATGAGATTATTTATGTTCGGCTCGATATTTTTAATTAACATTCGTAAGTCTTTCGGATTCTTTTTTCGTGATGAGGCTCGTAACTGCACTAAATCCACGTTCTACGAAATAGGAAGACGGGAAACAAATCAACAGCTTCTGTACAGTGGCATATGAAGCAGGATATAAAATTGATATCTGTTTTAGTTACCAAAATTTGTGGTATCCTTATTCAAATACTGGTTTCAGCTTCTCATTTTTGAATAATTCAATAAATTGCTCCTGTATTAGTATGGATTCATCTGATTTTGTGGGTCTACTTGCAAAGGGGTCCAACACCCAATCGGAGTACCAAAGTGAAGAATATATTTAAACCTTTGCCTGGGGTCAAAATGAAGAGCCGTTAAGTTAATATTCAACCTTTCGCGGACCCCTGGCGTTGTCCACGCACCTAAATTGATTTTCATTTGCCACTGATCCCAGCGGTCACGAGGACCCCTGGAGGTCCGCATGAACGACTTTGGGAACCACAGTGCTAGATTGTTGTGCGATATGAATTTTTTTTTAAACTGGAGCATTCTCAAATAATATTAAATGGCTAATGCGATTGCATAACCCATGTTTCCTTTTAACAAACATTGGAATACGTTAGATAATTTTTTCGAGTACTTCGAAATCATGTATTTCATAATATGTTAATAATCTATTTTCTTCTAAAGCCTGGAAATTAATTTATTTGACAACTGATCTGACGACCAGCAATTAGTCCACCGGTTTCGCTGCACATTCGATAGCACAGTTTGTTCTCATTAAGGCCGGGAAGGTTTAAATAGTAGTTTGAATTAAAGCCAATATGTAAAACTGTTGCTACAACGTTTTAAAATTGGTATGAAGAACACTGAACCCATGTTTTATTTAGGTAATCCCATAGATACATATTCAAAATAATAATTACACTCCGGTTAGCCACAGATTACATATTCAAAAGAAGAAGGTTTGTTTGGTCAATGTTTGTTTATTTATTTAAATATGTTTTGAAAATAGACATTATTGGAAAGAAATACAATGTACGAATGACTGTTATTTTTTTTGCTAGGTAATTATTATTACGTGACAGCTGTTTCGGTGATAATCATTATAAAGCTTCCAACAAAGTGGACCTCTCGTATAGGGCTAGCAGATTCTTCAATAGTCACTAACAATATATCAATCTCAAGTACGTCCAACATTTGAATTTGGAAGCCACCTCTGGGCTGGAGCTCTGAAATACTTGATAAATCTGCTTGATTCTATGCAAAGGAGGGCGGTTCGTCTGATTGACAATTCGTTATTAACAGACCGATTTCTATATCTAATGGACAGGCGCAATGCAGGAGTCTGTTCTACAGATATCTCAATGGAGCCTGCTCGGAGGTGCTAGCAGCGTTGATCCCCCCTGCGCCGGTGCACGTACGTGAAACTCAACGGACACGAGCGGAACACTCGTTTACAATTGATGTTGACTTCTTGAGAACGGGTTTTTAAGTAAATCGGATCCTATGTGGAACGAGCTTCCGCCATCTGTCTTTCCTCCAGCACTTAAAATCCGGGCCTCTTCAAAGGCCCATGTTAACAAATTCCCTTCATACAGCCCTCTCTTTAACCCGCCTCATAACGTTTCCCAAACGGATGGCGATATAATTCCCCTGTATGTGCTCCTTATTGGCATGGACGTTCTTGTGAAGTGTCACATAAAAAAGTGTATATACCTTTATACATATTTGTATATATATATACCAACTAGCTTCATCACGTGAAAATCTAGCACTGACCATCATAAACATCTGAGTTTTTTATTAAATATACCCTTCAAAACAACGCTGATATTTGTATACCCCATTAAATAGACAAGCGATAAAATGGGTACTAACGACTTCCTGGCTTAAAACAAAGATAATTGATCAGAAGCCAATTATTTTGACGAAAATGAATTGAGATTTTGATAACGCCGACTTGGATCAAAGGAAAACAGCAGCTAACAGGTAAGTACGATAAATTTGTACAAAGTTAAGTTTTTACATAGATTGCCTCCAGCGTATTTCTCATTACTCCTGCTGATATAATTTACACTGAGATATTTCCACACCACGCCATTCAAATTTACAGAACTATCGTAAGGCCAAATACAGTAGAAATATAATAATAGGCGCAGCTCCTGACATTTGCAATACATTGAGTGCAAACATGCTACGCCAGCGCGCCTGTTAGGAAATTGTTTTTTTTCCCGTACATTTTAATAGATTTTCTAAGAAATATATTGTTAATAAATTATAGAAATTGTAAATACAATTTTTTTTTTTTAAATAGAAAATAATATTAACATAACCTAAATGAAAGATGACAACGGAAAAAACGACAGAAAATAAAAAGATTTCAGTCGCACCTGGGACTCGAACCCAGGACCTCTGCCTATCCGGGGCAACCGCTTAACCAACTTAGCTAATGAGACCAGTTCAATTTATGCCATCTTCATCGATATCATATCTCAAATTCAAGATTTGTAAATATTGTTCTCCATTTTCAATCCCATATTATTGGCAGCTATCTTTATCATGATTACAAAGTTCCTAGGGAACACAATTGCAAACTAAGCAGTGTCTCGGATTAATATCCGATTTTTTTTTATTTATGTGAGACATCTATTGACTTTTTTATAAAAGTCTAAAGAATATATTCAATTTTTAATTATTAATTTTTTTTTATTGAGATTTAAAAACATCATTTTGTTAATATTATTTTCTACAATGATTAAATATTAAAATGAGATTTTTAAATCTCAATAAAAATAATTAATAATTAAAAACTAAAAAAAAAATAGATTTTACTCCTTTTTTGATCATGTATACTTTTTCTTTTGATAAAGCTACGCGTATAATCAAAGTACTTGCAACATGCTACACTACCATATCTAGCGGCCTGGGCTCTTACTTCTAATGTAATAAATATTTTATTTTCTCTGTAAACAATTTAGGCAAAGCACGAGCAGCGAGGCTGTAAATGTTAATAAAATCCTAATAGCCCTTTTAAATAAATATAGCAAACAAAGAGTATAATCATATATGTGGTAGGTCACCTAATATTTATTTTTTGCTTTTTCGATTTCTATAATGTATTAAGAATATACGAGTATTTCACAGAAAATCTGTTAAAATGTATGAAAAAAAAAACAATTCGTACAACTCAATTGAATGTTGCCATCAAATGTCAAGAGTTGGAGGTATTGGCGAGTATTGTTGTAGTATTCGGTAAGGCTAAGAAAGTCTGCTTAATTCCGTTTAAATTATCCGTTATGAACAATGCTGCATGAGCAAGTACGTGAAGGTTTCCATTATACCGAATGCCTATCATAATTTCGAATATGAACACGTAAGGTAATTGCTGGAAGTTAATGATCCATTATTAAGGTGTAAAATTAACTAACTGACAATTACGTGTCATTCATTTGTCTCGTTCAATTAAAATTTGTTAAGTTTGGAATATATGGTATTATTCCATTCCAGTAGTTATTAATACAGAGACTGGCACTATCATGACCGTCTCCGTGGTTGAGTGGTTACGATCCTTGGCTACGAATCCGGAGGTCGCGGGTTCAAATCCAGGCATGCGCAAGTAAATTTTATATAATTAAATAATGTTATTTCGCAATTAATTAATTAAAAATAATATGTAGTATATTTGCGACCGTTCTAGAGTGGTAGATCCTGTCAGTATCGCCCTGATGAAATACCGCCATTCAGAATCGAAACGTTCTGAATAGTCAGGTACTTCTCCGCCTTTATCTTCCCATCTCCTTCCCCTCCACAATACCTTCAGCCTCACAACATACCCCGATTGGGGATGCCAAAGTGTCACTGGCTCCGGACGGTTGGGAGCCGCTGGGACTCTTGTGTGGTGTTCACATAAAACTATACTTGACTGACCTCTCCGTGAGGAACAATCTTACTCAAAGGCAATTCACACTCAGGTCGTCAAAATCGGATGCGTCAAACAGACTGGTTGAACCCTCTCGTACGAATGCTGCTAAGTTTGGGGAGAGAGCTTTCAATGTACCGGGTCCACAATCTTGGAGTGACCTTCCATGTAGTTTGATATCAGAAAGCAATTTCGAAAACTTTAAAAATAGTCTAAAAACATATTTATTTAAAATAGGTATAATTTCAATAGTTTAATTTATTTAGGTATGGAAAAAATCTATGGTTTCCAGGGGGAAACTCCATATAGCCACCCATACTGGGCACAAACTGGTGAACTGCTGAACACATTGCTTGAAATGACTTTGATCATGTTTATTGACCAGATATAAGAAGCCAGGCACTTCTTAACCCTCTTCTTTCCCATTTTCTTCCCCTCCCAACTTTCTTCAGCCTCGCAAGATTCTCTGATTTGTCTCCGGGCTATAGGGATTATAGTGCTGTAACAAGATAATATAGATTTGTAGGATGGGTACCTGCGACATCCAAGTACATACAGAACCTAAATACATTTCTAAAAGGAATCATAAAGACCATTCTTAAAGTACCCATAAAAACGCCTTAGATAGAAATTTTAAAAAGTTTTGATGTACAAAATATACTACAAATATATGACAAAATTGAAATATAAAAAGTTTTCAAACATTCGGAACCCCCAACAGAGCATGTTTTCATGACACTACGGCGAATCAAAATGACATAAAAAAACATTCCTTGTTATAAAACTACTTTCGGACAAAGACACTACACATTGTTTTGCAACAAAACTCCACAACATCCTTCCCACAGATATACTCGTAAAACTAATAGAAAACTTAACTTAGTACAAGTTAAGAATTAAAGTCTGGCTGAAAGAGATCAATGAAACAACCCTAAAAACAGCACTGAAAACGACATAGAAGACGCACCTAATTAGATGACATCAAGGTAAATACTCTTGTCCGCCTCAGCACAGGGACCCCGGTCAGGAGGATTAAGAAATATTATTAAAAGATCAAATAGTTTACAAAATATAATAATTAGTAAACCATTTTTTTAACCGTTATTCCGAAAACATTTTTACACTTACACCATATTTTGTATTTTCACATGCTTATTTATATAGCCCCTAAGAAAGAATTATAAATAAACATAAACAAAGGTTTCGTCCCTTCGGGAACATTTCCGAAGCACTGCTGTATCTCAAGAATTGGAAAACTTGACGTTATGTGTTAGTTAACCTTCAGACCATTGGGATTCAAAATTTTGTAATACAATTCTGATGTTTAGATCTCGTATGTGCAAAAAGCATTAAACAATGTTAGAATAGAATCTATTTATCTACATTTTACTCCTTTTGCTGCTACTTTACAGATCTTTAACCCAGGGTGCTGAAGCATTCGTGCTTCTCAATTGTGTTCTCAAGATTTCTCTAGATTTATAACATCATGAATAAACTCTCGTAATTGCCTCTCACGAGCTTTGTACTTCCACTGCGATGTTTTGATGTAAATGTCGTGAAGGATTTTCTAGCACGTCAAGTCTGTTAGATTCATTCACCCGTCGTCTGTTGGTCGTGTGGCGTAATTTGTGAAAAATCGTCTTAATTATGTCTATCGTTGATTCATTGTCTAGAACGAATGTTACATCAACTGCTTGATTGGGTGTTTGACCTTTACTAGAAGATAACGGAGTTTATTACGGTATAATAGGTTAACCTACATAATTAATTTAATAGTTTTTACTTTTATTTATACACAGACAAAGGAATGTCGATCGTTTGCTATGAATTCCCCATCTAAAAACTACACTCATATTATGATGAAAATCCAACAAATAACGATTGTTTTACCACAATTCGATTTTAACGAATTTGACTTATCAGATAAATCTAATGTATTCTATAAATGGACAAGCAAGACGCGAACTGTATTGTATAGTTCCATGAATGGATTCATCATTATACCAGATTATTGATGTAACACTGAAATTTACGAAACACGTACCCTTTACTCATTGGACTATTCTAGCATTTTCTAGCAACTAAATGTTTTTTGAGGTAGTAAAAAGCTCAATAGAACTCATCCTTCGGAAAAATCTCAAATGTGGAAATAATTCCCTTTATCCCATCATTCCGTATTTATTAGTTTATGTGTTTAATTCGTAGAACTAAGTTTCATTAAAAAAAAAAATCATTAAAAAATATATATATATATTTTTCTGTTTTATCATTTGCGAATTGACGAAATTTGGTGTTTTCACATACTATGGATACCATTAAAAATATATGGGAGATTTAAAGTTTATATATCTGATTCTAATTATCTCACTAAAAATGTGTAATTTTAATATTTTCATTCATTATTTTTGATTTTCAAAACGATCTAAAACTGCACATTCTGAAACGGTACGAACAGGCTACAACGTCATTATGGTGTAGATGACGCCACTGGCTGGTAAAATGACTGTCAAGAACGTTGGTCGGCGCGACGTCAATAACGCCATATTCGTACACATGAAAATAAAATAAAATTTTCATCGTTATCGTAACAGCAATGAAAACGTGTGAAAATACCCAATCGTCTCATTTATATTAAATGCAATAATATTGTACGATTAGTGACTGGCATTAAAGGATAGTTTTCACTCGTGTAGAAAAATCCCATGGCTTCACGCATTTTTTTTAATCCTTTTTGGAGTGTTATTATTACTTTTACTTTGTGGGTGAAAACATATACAAAGTTATTTACCCTTTGGTTTAACATTTGACCACCTGGCAAGGAAGCCAATATTGCCCTGAGGATTTTAATTGTATATCAAATGGTAAAGGATTTATCTAACGCAAGTACTCGTAATATACTAGTAAATAATGTGAACGTATTTATTTTATAAAATTAAAACTTAATGGTGGTAAGACTATCCATATTGTATTTGGCCGCATTTGCCCAAGTTTTCATCTTACTTATATGCCGTTACCTACTTAGAAACACTCGGTACAAGAAGTCCGACACATACCATATTTAACATTTTGTAAGTCGGGTTATATTCCCTGAACTACGATAGATAATAAGACAACACTTCGATTGGTTGAAGGAATTCTGTAATGTGTACTTAATTTTGGTGATTTTGAAGATATATTACCGAGAAGTGCTTTAAAAGTGTTAAATGTTTAGTATATTTTTTCACTGCTGGTGCCATTGTACACAAACATTATAATTTTAAGAATCGACTCGCCCAACATATTACAAGTTTTTGTTTGTAATTTACAAGCAAGTACTTTATTTGAATTTGCGATACAAAATATACACAACTGATATTCCAGGGAAGAAATAGAAAACATGGAAAAAGAAGTAGCTGCACCACCTTGTACAGTTCTACGAGTTTTTAGATAATATTAGGTTTAATAAAAATAAATTACTACTACTACTACCTGCAGAGAAGCTGAAATATGACAGCTTTGTAAAACTACTCTTTTTTGTTAGTGTAAAAAATGTTGTAATATCTATGATTTATAATAAATAAATTAATAAAAATTTCTCGGAATTATCTTCACCAGACCTCATATTTTTTTATGAGGTGGTAATTCGACCGCTTGACATGTTTCCTAAGCACTTCCCTGAACGGTTGTCACGAAATGAGCTAGGTAACCTTCATCACATATTTAAGTTATCTTTGTATTCCAGAACCTTGATTGTAGGTTGTACTTGTGGCCAGAGTAGCCGATGTGAAGCCTTTTGTAAGGCTTAATAAAACAATGGTACTTAAAAATAACTACAAGGCTGGTCTGAATCGAAAGGTCAGAATATTAATGTCGTATATTTCTGGAGGAGGATATTAACAAGCCGATTTTAGCAAACTTCTGTGAAGAAGAGACAAGAACATTAAATATCGCATTAAAAAAAAACTTTATAGGTATCGTACCATATTTATTATGACCATGCAGAAACATATTGGTTAATTTAATAAATGTACAATGCCCAAGAGAGTGACCAGAGGCCATGCCTTGACTTTACAGTTTCCGGTTGGTAGGTATCATTCTTACATATTTTGTAGACAAAAGGGCAGGAGATAACTTTTGACAAATGTTGAAATTTGAAACACAGGACAATTTTTCCATAAAAAATACCAACCAAAAAATCTTCGATTCGAAAGATCAAAAAAAAAAACTGAAATCAAACCGCTGGAATATGCCAGCATTTATCATTTTTAGAATTTATTATTTTTCAGTTGTATTCATATAAAAGTTCCCAATTCCCTATTTAAGGATTCATAAAACATCTTATCTTGAATTATTTAATAACAATATTGTCTATTTCAATCTAATGTCTCGAATTTGTAGATAAAAAAACACGAAATAATAACAAACACACAACGATATACAATGTGATGATATAGACATCTTTATAAACAGCCTCACATATTTTAAAAAAGCAATCCAATTATCTTCTGATGTCAGTCATGGAAAATATTGGTGTTATTATATATACTTTAACTTGCTTTATTTTTATTTTATTTTTTTCTTCTCTTTCTGTTCTATTTCTCTTATTTCTTTTTATTATTTAACATGTCTACCAAGTGATAAATAAAACAAAAGCATGCATTCTGTGAACATTTTTGAATGGATTATTTAACACTTACGCCCTTCCCAATTTTATTTTATAAGAATGATAATGTTGATAATCTGTAAATGTTTCAAACGATAAATAAATAAATTAAAGTAACTAGAACTTGTAATGCTCTATAAAGCCGAAAAATGATGAACAACTTATTGAGCTTGTCAAAGAAAATTATGATCGATCAACAGAAAGAAAAAAGATTTTCTGTTATATCAGTTGGCGCAAGTAAAATCAGTTGTGTGTAATAATCATAACAAAGCATTTATATAGCGCAGTTGTGTGTTATTTCACTTCAAGTGCGCAACGTGCGTGTTGAACTAACTATGATAAACCGATAGAAATGTGGTGTGGACGTGTCTGCGTGTCGATTTTTGCTTACTTCTAAAGAAATGAATGAGCTTTTTTTAAATATCGGAATTCTTTTTTGAACATATAAACTAATCCATTGGAGCCTGGAAGTCGTAAGTTCTTATATTTTAATTGGCGTTTTATTTCTTTCAAATTGGTATATTTATATAGGTTCACTTCTAGAGATTGTGTGTTCAGTGGTTAAACTGAACTCCTGAATGATGAATGAAGTATCGCATACCGACACGAGCAGATTAAACGATGATATGCTTTATATGGAGATTCAATTAGTGCACGTGCTGTGTAAGGAATGCTTTACTGCTGTAAAAATGCGCATCAATATTAACGATGTTCATGTTTATTCTTACAAAATGTACATAAAAACGAATAGTTGAGGATTCGTGGACTCATTCCAGTAGAACTAAAGAATTGTAACTGGAATTTCAACAGGACTGTTATTTTAGGATGATGAAAGGAAGAAAGAAGTTGACGTGATTGGTTTATTGCTAATTCTTTTGAATTGAAATGATGATGTTTCTTTTTAAGAAAATCTATGTGCTCTTTCGGGGATAAATTCTATGATTCTGAATACGCGTTAAAAGTTCGATATTTCAACAGAATGGCTTCAAATTTCGTATTTCTCGTTTAAGACGTTTCTTAGACTGGAATTTATTTGTTTACAGTTCTGGTTATTGAGTGGAATCTTTATGTAGAATTGTCAATTACCTTATTAAAGTCAGAATCGAAGAACGAGCTGATGGCCATACCGAAAATCGCATTCCAGAAGTGCTTCGAGGATTGGAAGAAGCGCTGGCATAAGTGCGAGTTTTATGGTCGGGTCGAATGAAAAATTTAATTAAACAACAATGCCTCAACCAAAAAAGCCGAATTAAATTATGTTCATATTAATTGTAGTATCTCGAACTCAAAAGTGACCTAACCGCCATTTGCCAATTTCTTTAAATTTTAATGCAAATGTGTTCGCTACGATAGATTAATACTTTAAATATATAGAATTTCATTTTCCGTCTGGAGATGGTTGTGGCGATCATGGTTACAGCCAGAGTTTTTTAAACATATAAATGGTGGTTAAATAGTTTAGTTTTTCTGAATTTATCGATTCTTTCAAAGAATAACATGGAACAAGTTCCAGATGAAAGACGTTTAATTGGACGCCATAGATAAAATTAATAAAAATAATTACAGTTTCTACGGACTGACTTGATTTGTCTTAGGTGAAAAACCCTGTACTTACAGTCTTATTTACTTAAGTTTTTATCGAAAGGTCCGAATCCAAATTAACACCAAGAAATTTGACTGATTTTTTTAGAATTATGTCACCGACTGAAACAACAATGTAATGCTTACTCCTCTAATGACCAACGTATTCACCAATGTTATTTATTTACAGATGGCGCGGAAGAAGGAGTAAGCCGCAAGAGATCCCGGGCTGCATCAGCCCCCGTGGCACGTGACCCGTCCCAGAGACTGGACTATGGAGCCAGGGAGGGAGAGAGGACGAGGGAAGAGGATAGAACGCAGGGCAATGGAGAGGGGGAGGGAGGTGACCCTATTGACGACAGACCCCCCACCTTCATCAACCCCTCAGTTCTGGAGTACTTGGAGCTTGGAAAGTCCATTCCAGGTAAATTTTGTATACTTGAACTACTCGATTTTTATTTTCTCTTGATCACCTTATTTTTTTTAAATCTGCTTTACATTTTAATTCGTCGTAAAATTTACTCAAAAAATTTTATATTTTTAAGAAATGGTTTCTGAATTTTCATTTGAAAATATCAAACATTTTTTTAAATAAACATTCACTGCTTTGTGAAATTTTATTTTTTTACAAATTTCTTAGTTCACTAAAGTTATTGTTATAAATTTTACACTAGGGGAATTATAAAAATAATACACCATTATGAATTTATTTATTTATTCACCAATATTTTTTCTTTTTGCCTGGGCAACTTACTGAAAGAGTTCTCACCAAAGTTGACAGTTAAATGAATATGTCATAGCTCCACAGCTTAAGTTGGGTGAATGCGAGAAATATTGCAAGCTATAGTTAAGTTTACTTTTAAAGTCCAGGTAGTAAAAACTGGAAAAAATTAACTTGTATGATTAAGGAGATCACTATTTCTAATTTGAATAAAAATATTGCATTCGAATTTAAGATAAAATTATAGGCACCTTATTTTTTTATCACGTTCGTACTGCTAAAGCAGATTAATATGTCGTAAGCGCGATTCAGTAAAGCACACGTCTTGACAGCAATCACTTTGTCTTTATTATTTATGGCGATAATGCTCTAATAATTTGAACGAGTAAAGGACAACTTGGAGAATGTTGAACATATATACTCTAGTGACATCTGTCGGTGACTCTGCGAACTATTTACTCTAATGAATACTAGAGACATCTATGCAAATATCACACTTACGAAAGGGGACATTGAACTGTATTCATCTCTCCAGAACAATATTTCCGAATAACTCCATTTAGGAATCAATTTTGATTTTGGTGAATAAGTAAGTAAGCCATATTGAATAGGCAATCTCGCTCAATCTCAGAAACGGATGTCACGAAATAGTCATCTGATTTGAAACAAAATCACGTTTTCTTCTTCTTGAGTTGCTTCTTCGTGGCTCAGGATCGTAACCCCCACTCCAATCTTCCTGGAGTACAAGGCTCCTCCACTCTTCGCGATTCTGCGCTACGTGGAGAGCTGCGAACACCGACGTTCCGGACGCCTGCGAAATTTGGTCACTCCAACGTATCTGGGACCTTCCTCTGCTTCTCCTGCCTTCCGATTAGCAAATGACTATAGAATTCTCGGTTTGGCGAGCAACATGTCCAAAGAATTTAAGGATACGCTCTAGGTAGATAGTTGATAGCCTATTGTGGATGCCAAACTCTTCCAGAATTGATGTGCGCCTGGCTGTCCATGAAATCCTGGGCATTTTCCTCCAGCACCACATTTTGAGCACATGTTTTAATGAAATGTATATCAAACCGTTGTATAGGAATGTGAGAAATAGAATATGGAAGAACTATTAATAGCTCTCTTATAAATTAAACGCGTTAACCGCGTAGGCAAATGAGTGGGCCAAAGGCATAATGATACAAATAATAAAACTAGTAATATCAACATTCAAACATTGATTTCAATCAAAAACGCTGGGACAAAAATTACCACAGTACAAAAGACATGGAAATACTATGCTAGATGTCTCCCAGCGAGATGGGAAGACAAACAAATGGATAAGGAAAAATTCTATGGTGGGCGACACAATCTCACATATGAACAGATGACCATTCGAGGGCACCAACCACTTTCCCGAACCGTTTTAAGGAACAAATGAACAAATGATTCCCTCTATTGATTCTCATGTATCTACTTTTTGATTTAAAAAAAAAACAAAGCTACTGTTAAAACGTTTTAAAAGACTGTCCCTACGCGGAAGAACATGGATTTATGTCAATACGTTTACGTGATCTTATTCAAAGCCGTATAGTTCCTTTTCTTAGCGCTAGTAGAGAGACAACTTTCATAAAAAGTAACATATATTGGAAAAGGGGAATATAATGAAAAAACGAATTCGCTTACGTTCTCATGGCAGTGTACAAGACAAGAACAGAATACACAACTTCTAGCAAGCCACAGTCAGTCTCGATGAGAGACTGAGCAGTGTTTATTAACAGATGACCGCTGGAACCAAAATATCACCGGATGACGTCCTTCGCTGTGAAAGAGGAGCAGAGGTCGCCCATAGGTAAGATAAGATAGAGGGAGGCTTATGTTCAAAGCTAGCCTACGTCCAGAGGACTCTTGAAGAAGAAGAAGTAAATAAAACTTCAAGTTATATCAAATTTAAAGTAGGTACCTATTTCATTCATTTATTTATATCCAAGCAATAAGGAGTATCAGTTAGTATAAAAGGCGGCGAAGCTTATTGTAACGTAGAATCAGTCAATGAAGATGACTATGACGCAATAACAATGGAATGCCTGCTTTGAAACTGAAGCCTCACGATTTATTGCGTGAATCATTGCAACGAACAGCCTGATACAATAGAGCGTCGTCGTCCTGCAAAAAAAATTAAAAGCATTATTCTTCCCATCGTATTTGTTATGTCTGTTTCCTTTGTTCTGCATGAAAGAGCCATGTTAAAAATCACAATGACGCGCCTATGATAAGAATTTTATTATAATGTTCTGTTAAGATGCTACTGGATATCAAGAATATGAACCTTTTCTTGTGTAGGAACTCCAACCGGTTTTGAAGAAGCCTCTTTGTGTTTATCGAAAATATTAAATGATCACGATATATACGAGTATCAATATGTGTTTACTACGTAATGTACAGCCATACTGTATATTATTACAATAAAAATTATTGAAAATTTTATAAAACACTGCAAAATTGTAATGATTTATTTTCATAAAAATATTATGTTCATAAAGTTACGGTGTTTCGTTTAACAATGAAATCTGTTTTTTGTGAATACAAAACAAGAGACTCAGCTGTTCCCAACCTTCTGGAGTCAGTTGAACCATGGCAATAAAACAGAGGATAAAAATAAATCAGAGGATAGAAATGTTTTAGGTAATGCAATGTACAAGTGAAAGCTTTTTACAGGGGTGATTAAATCTCTTACTTAATAAGTTTTTTTTACGTATATTTTATTTTTCAGAAAGAACCTCAATTATGGGAAAAAAACTAAGCCTTTTTGGAAAAATATTCACGGATTATACGATTTTCTTTATAGCTCGATGTATTTCCACATAAAAAACGCTCCATATCTATGTTGGTTCCTTTTCAAACTTATACCACTTTACTTTTCACACGTTGGAATAAAATACTGGCAGACTAAAATCAAACGCCTAAAAGCAATATTATTTGTTAACATCAGAAGAACACGAGTGCCATTGTTCGCTGGCAAATAACGTGGGTTTTATCGCATTACCTTATTAATGAAGGTACTCCTTACTGGCTGGAGGTATCGTGGGGAATGTGTGGCGTGCTGGTGATGTGCGTAAGTGTGTCGCCCATGTCTTGCCGATGGAAATTCTCGAGGCCTGTAAAAATAATGATCTGAGAAGTCTTAGATTTTTTTCATTGAATTAATGGCAGAACTGAGAGCAAGAAGATATTGTTGGGGATAAAACGTCTCAGACATATATATCAGATTTTATTGAACACCTGAAATAAAATTATCATAGACTGGAAGTTTGAAAAGTAGGTGACAAAC
This sequence comes from Halesus radiatus, assembly GCA_022606495.2. NCBI lineage: Eukaryota > Metazoa > Arthropoda > Insecta > Trichoptera > Limnephilidae > Halesus > Halesus radiatus. The sequence goes on along the minus strand of JAHDVE020009578.1, from coordinate 56,984 downwards.
CTAAGAAGTATATTTCTTGGCGGATAAAATTAGTGCATCATTAAAGTTCAACTGAAATAATATATTAAGGACGGTGCAATATAAGTGTTACTATCCGGATTGACCTAAAATTTGAAGATATCTTATAGATATTGAGTAAATATAATGTCCTATTTTTCTATTGTGGATTGATCAAATCTCTATGGCTCGTGAATGAAATAAAGTGTTCTGATAATTACATCATCCTTGAGCTTATCGTTCAAGAGTATCTGCTTCTTCTTCTTAACAGGTTTTCTGATATACAGTTAAGATAAGAGTATTAGCAAACAGTGTATAATCAACATAATGAAAATCAATCGCATCGTTAAATTCGTATTTAAAGGTGTGACAACGTGTGCCAATTGAACCAGACGTACCAAATTTTCACATGAGCAAGCTTGCTAACAATTGGTCAGCAACTGTTCTGTGAAGATTTAATAAATTTTGTCGTAAACTTTTTTGTTTAATATATTATTTATTAATTTAGCACTATACCTTTATTTATTGCAATCTGTTTAATTATAATATATCTTATATTTTTGTCTTATGTATATCCACAAATAAGTTATGTTAGTAAACGGTGGAGAAAAATATTGTTTTAACACCTTACATTTAATAATTAAAAACATGCCAAATACTTACTATCCAACCAACTTTTTATACTAATAATAAATTAAAAAGTTACATTTTAAATAACGAAGACACAGATAATATTTTAAATAAATTGGGGGTATATACATTAATTTGTTAAACAACCGCAACTATTTTTACTTAGGTAAAGCTTCTAGAAATTTCAGTATTGGAACTAAGGAACACCAAAAACGCAAACCATATTTTAGAAACCAATCATTCATTTGTTATAAATAAAGTTTTAAATTTTTTACATACAAATACAACCGGTTTACAATAAGATAATTTTGAAATTTAAGAATTATGAAAAAGCGTTAATGGCTAATTAAATTTAATAAATAATCAAACTTTCATTTTTAAATAATGTCTTGAATTTATTTTCATATCAATATTAATAATTTTTTTTTTTATTTCTAAGTTAAATTTGTTATTCAATGTTTTATAATTGTGTTTATTAGCTTTTTTGATTAATTAATTTAATAAAATTTTCTTTATGTTTAAGATGCATCTATTCTTAAATTATTGTGTTCTAATTTTTATCATTTGTCTATACTTGAAATTATTTTTTTAGTATTCATATATTCCTGATGATGACAGCATTGCTGTCGAAACATGTAGATATATATATTTATATTTATAAAGTGGTGTAAAAAAAGCATATTTTTTTAAATAATTAATATATTATGCCTAATTAAAATAGTAATTATATGAAATTCCTCGATAATTACATGTGCTCCGACAAATATAAATAACACGTCTGGTTTTGCTATTTAACACGTATTAAGTTATTCACAGTGGTTCTTTAAATGCTACTTAAGTCGGTAGTCTCAAGATTTTTATTGTATTCTATATATGCCGTGTTTTATTCAAAATTTTTAAAACGATTGCTTACGTCCTAAGCGTTATTTATATTAGCGCGCTCCCTCTCTCTTCCATATAAACTTATCTTATTTTTAAACATCTTCGGTTTCTGCTTGGAGGGTAATGCTGGGTCTTAATGTATTGTACATTCTTTAAACCGCAATCAATAAAAGGTGTGTAGCTACCTACTACGTCAGTACGAGTAGATATATCATATAAATGTGTTTTTTTTAACAATCTTCTTTTATTAAATTAAAAGTATCATTTACGTATTCGACGAAATACAATAAGGAACTCATCAAACCATAATCTTTTTAATATCGTGTACTTTAACAACAAAAAAACACACACACAAGCTTGTTTGTGTTTGCCTTGTTTGCCTATGATGACCACACATAAATAAAACAATAAAATGTTTACCTACATTCACCTCGTCGTGGAACGTGCAACTCCATTGCTATACACGAAAATAAGCAAAAACTTTATTTAGTTGTTTACCAAACATGCTCATGTGTCAGAGCCGGACCATCAAGTTTTTCTGAACCATAACATTTTTAAAAAAATATCATTAAAATCACCAATCATGTGATTTGCCAAAAAAGTATATTATCGCCCAAACGCAACAAGCCGTATCCCGTACGTTCAGGTACAAAAAAAAACTATACCCGAAACCCACAAAACATTCGAATACATCAAGTTTGTTCCTGCGTCATCTCGTTTAGTATTTCGAGGTCAGCCGAAGCTAACGGATGTGTTCGGGTATTTCGTCTCATTTCAGTAGCACTGTTGGATACCACTGAATGGAGTTATTTAATCATTTTTTAGTTTATTTATAGTAAAGCGCACTTGAAGTGAAACAACACAAAACTGCGCTATAATAATGCTTTGTTATTATTATTATTATACAAGTTACGTCACTTATTGCGATGTCTAATGGAAAAAAACGATGTTTTTTTACCTCCTTTTTTAATAATAACCCAAAGGGCGGTGGGTTAAGGCTTAAACGGATTAGGTACCTAAAAAACATGTTTTCTCGGTATTCTATGTACTGCCTCTTTAATGCTGTTGGCTTTTAGATCCCATTACATATAAAGAACGTAAGAAATGCATGCTACATATTGATAGATGACAAAAAATTATTTAGCTAACCTTCCGAGCACATTTTGTCAAAAGTCATTTAACGATTCGGCCCTATCAGTATTTTTTATAAATAAAGTTTTTTTTTTTAAATCCATTATAATATTAACCTTTGTTCTAATCTAATACTTCCGTAGTGTGCTGAGAGTAAATTTACGTGCAACCTACCAGAGTCAATTTTATAGCCGGCGTTCAACGCATACAAAGTTTGCGTATCCGATGGGTATTTCGGCGCCCTAAAAAAAACCATGCCTATGATTAATACCACCCACAATGTGGCCTAATAGCTAATGGTTCTGTGGCTCATTGATAAGGCGAGTTGAATACAAAAAAATTATACGGCAAGTAGTTTTTTTACTTGCGTGAGTAATAGAATATGAAAAATGCATAGCTCGTGTATGTCATAATGTGGGAAAAAGTTAAATTCCCACAGAAATATGCTGGTGCATATTAATTTTTGCATAAATTGTAACATTCCATGAGTTTCTATCTTAAACGTTTAGAAAAACATCTTGAATTTTACTTGTATGTACTTTTAGACCGAAATTACATAATGTGATTATTAAATTAAAATTATTTAAGGCGATCGCTTGTTTCGCAATCGTCAAAATCATGAAAATGGTGTTTTTTTGCTTTGAAAGTTTGATTACCTATAATTATTCTAGGTTCTTCAGTAAATTACTGTGAATGGAACACATCCTTGCCCCAAATTTAACTGAACATTTTTTTAATATTTGTTTCTTTATAAGCCTAGAAAAAAATTAAGAGTGAGGGCTGTAAAAATGGTTTGATATCCAGGATCTCCCACTTAACAACAATTTATCTAGTTTTGTTTTATTGCGTAATGTAGAAAAAATTATTACCCATTAGATGACCGTGAAACATTTTGAATTTTAGCCCTAAATATAACAGCATAACATAAAATACGTGTTTTTAATAAAATATTTCTTACGTAATATCGAACAGGTACCCGGAGGTTCATACAATTTTCAACTCTATAGTTACTGAACGTTAGGACGTATTTCAATGTTCCACTTCTATACCGAGTTAGTTCACGCCCAACTTCGGTGGCGAATAGACGTCTTTATAGTTCGCGTCGCTTCGTTCCGTGCTACTTTTTTAAGATCAATATAGTTTACGCGCAATCGATTTTGAGATTCCCGAGTGATATAGTATAATGGGCAACAAAGGAAATAAAAAAGTGGGTCCACTCAGCGGACTAAGGAAGAGAAAAGTCAACGCTGGAATGTTTGGGTAAGTTCCAATCGTCTTTATTTATTATTTCCCCCCAAATTGGGATTTACACATAATTACCGTTGCTAGAAATAGTTCATTTAAATATTCTCAGAAAATTTGAATAAATTTTTATTTCATCAATGTATTTTTTTACAGGAAACTATATCAACCCGTAAAAAAACAACTCGTAAAGAAGTCGCTGATAGTTCCCGGATAACTTTTAACTGTCAATGAAAATGTACAGGTAAGCTGGAACATATTACCTACCCGCTTTTAAAATTGTGTTATATTATAATACTCATTTCAATAATGAAACAACCATGAAGAATCTTTGTCAATACGTTTGGAATAACGCAATTTCCCAAAACATCGTCTTTGTTATTTGACGGCGGGTATCAATTTTAGTTTAAAATCATTCCACTTCGCGCGCATTCCAAACCGCCGCACAGTGGTCACGATAAAAAAATTATGAGATCGTCAATTATTTGGTTATCTTGAATTATTTTAATTTTTCATAAAAATTGAATGTAAATTACTTTTTATGGATTTAGCGTTTATTTTTTGATGAACGTGCATTTATAATAATACATTTTTAACAAAAACAACACGTAACAACAAATAAGTGCAAAAGTAATGAAACATGTTTTAATTGCAGATCGAATGTAACAAAGAAAATAATGCATGTGAGTTATTATTTATTTAGATCTTAAAATTAAATAAACTTACCAGTACTTAAAAAAAAATTATTAATATGTAGGTAATATTAGCATATTAAAAAAATATTTGTTTATGTAAAATTTATTACGTGCATAACTTGTTTAATAAAATGTTACTTTACGAAACGTGTACAAAATTAATTAAATGTGTTTTAATTGCAGATCGAATGTGACAAAGAGAACATGACACCGCTACAATTTGTTTATCAAAAATCTTCTTTTCGGGAGATAGAAGAAAGTTCCTAATGGCCTAATTAGGTAAACACTGGATAAATAACTAAAATCAATGTAAAAATATGTATATAAATAAATAAAATCTTAATAAATACTTTTAAAAACAGTGAAGTAACCAATAAAAAGAAGGCAAAATAAGTAACTTGTAAATGTCTATCTATTTATTATGTAGTTGTGTTCCCATAGTTTCTTCTTTGTAATAAAACTCATAAATTGTTAGTAAACAGGCGCACGGTGGGAATGGACATACTATCAGAACTGGAAGTTGAAGGGGATTTGTTTTGAAGCCTATTACGGGATAATTCTACATTTTTATCTACATCATATTCCAATACTGTTATATTGAACGTAAACGTTAAAAAATGTTTTAATAACAATAATAAACTAGATAATATTGTCGTTCTTTACTGGAGTTTTTCTATGTATTTAAATAATATTAAAACAAAATAAATTAATAAAACAAAAAATATATTATTTCGTTATTTTATGTTTCACGACTTTACCAAGCGTATCCACTGTGTTATTTTCGTTATAAGAGGCGGGTACGTCTTTTCGGCGACCTTTCTTCTAATTGGTTAAACGATACGGGCGATCTAGTCCAAATACGCCCCATTATGAATTTTGTGGTGACCGGTGGATGGCCTTAATGTTTTTATATCCACACAATGTGATTTGCAGTCAATCTTGGTTATAACGATCACGGCAATAGCGAATACACGGCTGTAAAGAGCATTTGCCAAATGATATTTTAATTCAAGCTTATTTTCACACAATCGTCGGCTGTTATAATGAGGACGCTTCACTGATATACCGCATAACTAATTTTGTCAACACAATTTCTAAATACGTACATAGGTCATTGGATCTGAAAAAAGAACAATTCCCAAAGTAAGTAACAACAGACAAATGTAGCGGCATAGCGTGGCGGCGGTTGGAATTTCCTTAAATCAATTAGAGACGGATTAATATTTTTATGGAACTACTTGTGTAAGATAGTCGGCAAAGTGAAACATTCCTAGCCATCGGGCTCTGTAAAAAATTTGTCAAATTCAATGCGAAAGTCACGGAAAAATTGGGAAAATCTTCTTTTGTATTACTACTCAACGTCAATTTTGTTATAAAACCATTTTTTAACCTTCAATATAGGTAGTCGGTCCCCTCATGCACATTAAAACCATGTCTGAATGTATTTTCTTTAATTATATGGGTGAGAAGGCAGGTAGTCAACATTTCCTTCATTATTTGATTGAAAAAACATTTAACATTAGGTATACACCATACGTACGTAAATTGAATGGAGTAGGTATATGTGAGAATATGGCATCCCCAATGAGAGAATGGTGGGGAAGGCTTTTCAACATTTTTACTACGCTCTGTAAGCATAGAACCCCCACCCCGGGAAACATTCATTTGATAACCAACATCTCTGCCATAAGTCAACCCAAGTGGTTGGCCATATTTGGTGATTTAACAGAGTGTTCGGGTTCATGGGGTAAGATTTGTCCAGATCTTGGCGGCGGACGCGTCTGCCCACCAAATGCATGGTGAACCGAATCGGAAGAGAACGGTTGAGGGAGAACATTTGACCTCTCTAGCCAATAACATCGTTCCAGACACCGACCATTTCCATTTATCCTCAGGACAATTATTTAGTAAATCCATAACAAAAAAAATGTAATTGCAACGTTAGTTATAACTGTGTGTTATATGTGTATTTTCTTTTGTAAGACGTAACGTTATCTATGTGTATATTTTCAATTTGTTTTACTTAGTTTTTCTAAGCAACAAGATTTTTTTTTCAATTTCACCACCTACATATTATTGTTTTCTTTTCTCTCTTATCATTTAAAAAAATGTATTCATTATATAATTGAAAATACACTTTGTATATACCACTTTACTTAAAATATATAAATATTTCTACATGTTTCGATAGCAATGCTATCATCTTCAGGAATAAATGAATACTAAAGATTATATTATATATTATATTATTATTCCTGAAGATGATAGCATTGCTATCGAAACATGTAGAAATATTTATATATTTTAAGTAAAGTGGTATATACAAAGTGTATTTTCAATTATATAATTAATAATGATGCCACAAAGTTATCAATCATTTGAAGAAATTATAAATGTATTCATGTTTATTTGTATATAGTGGAAATTTCACTGGCTAATGCAACAAAGCAATAACGTATTTTGTAAAAATGTTATAATTAACTGTATGTTTTCTCAAATAAAATTAATATAAAATAAACTCCAATCAAAACCACCCATCGCCTTGCATCGCACTAGGGGGGATGAATTATATGGACCGGCTCATAAAGAACATTAATTTCTTCGATGGTTATCTTCGTCACCGACAGCAAAGACTGTTTTATCTCCCGACCTGCAGGACCAACTTGCCAATGGTCATGCCGGTGGGGAGAGCAATCTTACTGTTAAATAGAATCACTTCGGATATCGACATATTTAGCATCAATGAAGCTGCGTTTAGACAAAGCTTTGTTGCTACTTGAATAATACCAGTATGTGTTGTATGCAATTTACTGAGATTATGTATGTCTACCTCCTTACTTTTTAATTTTGATGAGTAATTATTTTCGATGTTGTACATTCTGTCTTATATAATAATATCTTAAAAAATGCCTTAAAATGTACAATTTGTAAAAATATTAAAAGGAATAAAGAATTGAATTGAATACGTTTGTCACTTCTGGATAAACTGACCCCCAGATTTCTATCCACCCATCAGACCTTTTTTCCTCCACAAAGCAACCTCCCCTTCATTTCTTTAAAGATACCTTCCACACAGCATCCCGAAAGATGACATAGGCCCTGAAGGAACTTAAAAAAAAGGAAATATGGCATCAAAATAAGCAAGACTACTAGTTACGGGATATTCTATTAACAGAAGTTACGGAACCTTAAAGGCACGCAGAAGTGAAGTCACTTAAATAGTATACTAAGCAAAAAGCTTACCAACGCGATAAAAAAGCTTTTATACGATTCACATGCTATGGTTATTCAATCTTCTGATGACGAGGCATTAAACGTTCCCGGTTCATTATCTCATTTGGCTCCATCGTTATGCTATACGCGATAGGTTGTGCAGTATTAATTACAGTCATGGCTGATCCAATAATAGTATGTAATTCTGATGCAGTATAAAAATAGCGATGAGAATAGCGTTGCTGAAGATACGAGTATCAAATTATTCAATTATTACAGATCTCGTAACTCGATTATGTCATGGTGAGTTTTTATTGCCGATGGGTAAAATCCTGAAATTTCTAGGCAGGATGTGAATCATTCATGTTTAATTTATTTGAATTGTGGACTGAATGCGATAGAAATAATCCTTGCAAAGTGCTGTAAAACGATTTACCATTTAAAACGAATAAAGATCTTCGGAAAAAATATGCAATTCATGTTTTATTACTATATTATAAGTGTAATTAAGGGCCAGCACTCAAACGACAGATGATTTTTATGTAAATTCTACATTAGAACCTTAGTTAGGAAAATGTATAAGGTTTCTAAACGCAAAAATCTTCAAGTTCTATGAAATACATACTATAATTATTTATAATTTTGAAACTGCCAATTTGCGGTGGAATTCCATTTCAATATGTTTTTTTTAATAAACAAGTGTAAAGAAAATTACAAAGATTTTAAATTTAAAAAAAACATATTATATATTACAATGTCTGAAAATAAGTGCAGTTTGAGAACCAGTGAAAGCAATTTTGATTTACCTAATATTCCAGTACGTATTTCATATAGAATTTATAAATTATAGTTTGAGTACGATCATTTCTTGCCGTAGACTCAGAAAAAATTAATTGCTTTTCCTCAATAAACACTCTACTAATTATGGGTACCATTCTCCACTGTCCAGAATGTCGAGATTGGTTAACTCAAGCCAGGGCCTTGAATTTTTTGGTAGCAGTCTGGATGATTTTTGTAGGGCTTTACGAAATTAGAACTCGAAGATTATCATTTAGAATGTCTAAAATCATAGACTCTACTAAAACTATGTTCAGGCTTTAAGTTGAATGTTCTCTCAAATGTATATTGTTGCCCTATTTTTGTCATTGCTTCATTCTAGTATTATGTATGTGCTGTTCTTTTTCTGTAGCTCGTGTTTATTTCATTTCGTGTTATGTACTTTTTGTAATTAGACATTGGTCCGTAAATAAAATTTTAAAAAATATATCTTTTTAAACCGTGTGCATTTTACTAATTACCCATTTAGAATTCATTCGTAGTATTTCTTGAGTTAGCAACCTGCATAGTGCTTATTTTTGGGTGCTGACCTTTAATTTATGAATGTTAATCAGATACTCCAAGTAAGTCTTAGTGCACTAACTGTTAACGACGTACTTTAGAGATGATTGTATAAGTCCACAGTAAACTTGCCTCAATTTTTTTATTTAAATTATCTACATGTGTTACATTTTTTGAAGAAATAATCTATGAAATTCACCTTAAAGGTTTCCTCGGAAGTCTGTACATTTTTATCTTCTCCGTCATATATTTTTGTCAAAACCAGTATGCAAATGAGGAATCTTGGATAAAAATACCATTTCCAAGAAAAAAGCTTCTCGAAAACAAGTAAATAAACCAACAAATAAATAACAGAGACGAGCATAATTCATGACAGCATAATATTTCAAGACATCTTCGTTTGCCTTAGATATACAACAGTTTTTAAAAATATATCACTCATTAAATCGCGTGACATTTGAAACTAAACTTGAAATAGTACTGACCTAATAAAATATACCACAATTATAATTTTTAAATCTACGCCATAATAATAAATTACCTTCAACTTAAGAGGAACGTGTATGTATGAAACAGGCAGCGCAGCCGTTCCTCTTAACATTTTTTCCTGTACAAAAGCACACACTAAAACGCTCTAAAATTTAAATCTTTTAAAAAAGTTTTTTTTACGTGTGCAATTCCAGTAGGTGTAATACAATACCGCATGTAATTACGTCCATGTGTAATTTTGTACTTGTAGTTTTATCTTGTACGTGAAATTCTCGCCTATGTAATTTGTAATAACGTACACGTTTTAAATTATATTTAAGTAACTAATAAAATTTTATAAATTAACATTTAAAACACATGCCTTCAGCGTATTGTTAATCTTTGATTAAAGATTGAGTTATGTTGTCAAATTCAAATTAGTATAGTAACAAGACTGCAATAGGCAAAACCTAGTTATTATAGTAATCCGCTATTAATTTGATTTCGACTTTATTTATAGTGTGTGATTATATTATTTATTATGTGGGAAGAAACAACATTATGTGATTTGCCATGTTTGGTATTTTATAAAAGAAAAATAGCAAATAACCGCCAGATTTTGTCATAGTTAATCATCGTACTTATTTACGAGGTTGGATGATCTATTGTTATTTATTTGTTTAATTAAGACTCCAGCTACGCGCATGTTAGCCATATATCAAATGTTTTAAAAAATAAAAGTTGACAAGAGCTATTATTTTATTTATTCAACCTGTCCATGAAATGTATAAAACGATCGATCATTCTAAAAAAAAGTTTTTTGAATTAAAAATAAGATTATGATACCATTTTTATATGAAAAGGCCTGGGTCAAAATCAAGTGCCATTTTTTAGATAATTTTATTTTAAATTTTAAAATAAATGTTATTATGCAATTTTAAAAGTGGTTTATGTATAAAAAAAACGTTCTGCTAGGTAATTCTTATTGAATGTGACAGCTGTATCGCCTTCCTAAGGCATTATCAAACTGAATGATGATAATTATTATAAAATATTAAAAATAAATAAATATGAATTTTGTTCCACAAATTAAACTCGAACGCAATAAACATAAGTACTGTAGTGCACACATGTATGTAAGTTTATGTATACAAAAAGTTATTTTAATTTAACCCTTTCTCAGCCGAAGTAATTTTAAAATTACACGAATTTCAGAATTATTTTCGAAGTAAGTACTAATCCTATTGATTTGCAACTTTTTTAAAACGATTCAGTGAACCTTGTTTGACCCACTGCCTACATATTTCATAACATAAACAAACGGCGATGTTAGCGCATTCCAGAATTGTTTGATTCCATCACTCCGTTACTATAAAACTGAGGTATTTTTGTTATTTATATAAAAATGTACATTCCTACATCATTACAGGCAAATCTTTCCAAAATAAATAATTACATAGCTATGTTATTGTATCGCCCCGAGGTATCGTTAGATGTACATATATATATATATATATATATTTTTTTTTTTCAATGAGCAAAGGTTAACAGTGCAGTTTTCAGTTCTCTTTCTCATTATTTTCTTTAAAAAAAAATTGTTATTCAAAAGGATACAATAAAAGATTTACATCGGAAATTTATTATATAAAGAAATGCACAAAATAAAATATTTCTTTATCACTGTTCCTTTATAGTAGTACAAATTTAATGACACCAGAGCCACCTTTCAGTAGTGATTCTCCTTTATACAATCAGATTCGGGAAATCATTTTTAAATTAATGTACCAAAATTTAAAAAAAATCAGTAAAATTAAATTAAAAAGTGGTTCCAAGTGATACAATAAGAAAAAAAAATTGGCTAATGAATTTTTACAAAAATTCAGCAATTAAAGTCGTGATGAACAGTACGAAAGTGCGTGGAGAGGTGCAATTGTAATGGAAGGCTGGAGCGGGAATGGGTGACGTGCCTGTACAGCGTCGCGTTGCCTGAAGGTGGCAAATACTGATTATTAAAAATATGTTTTCATTTAAATGTTTATTCACTTGCACTTAATAGCAGAGGTTGGAAAACGGCCATTCACGGACACTCGGGTATTCATTTGCGTGAGTAGTCCGATAATTTGATGCCATATTCAAGTTATAGAATTTTATTTTATTTTATCTTTTATACTCTGGATAAAGTACATAGATACCATGTTGAAAACATGCTAATTTTAAGGGAAATGTTATGTTATATGGTTGCGCTGGAAACGGTTCAACTTGGATAGCCTTATAGTTGATTTGCACAATAATAAGCATCCTTATAAACCTACCCAATTGCAATCCATACCTAGTCTATTGACTTTACTCGCAACATTGTCCGCTGTGATTTCGTTCACTACGCATTAATTCGCACTCGTAACCGCCGCGATCTTTCAGATTGTGATCTCAGCGCAGATGAATATCGTCTGTGTTTTTTTTCTGTTGAAGTCTTATGATTTATTTATGTGCTCAGTGCGTTGACAGCCAAAGAAGAGGCTTGTGAAGATATAAGGATCAGGGGTATTTGGATCCCATCTTGCCCTTCCTATTTTACCCCTACATATTTGAGCAGGTCAATTACAATTATTTACATTGTGATGACATTAATTTATGAACCAGTGTACCCATTATATTATAAAGAAAAATAATATCACACCTATAAAAGAAACAGTAGCGCTCAATGAGTTGAAACCGTTAAAAAGAGAACTTGCTGCTTCAAAGCACGGTCACTTCTGATCTAAAGAATCATTTCCCATTTATGTAGGTACTTACATTACTCTTAACACCCTGTATATTATAATATATGCTGTCATCGTAAAAGGAATTTCCACGACTTAACGGAAATAACGAAACAATTTATGAATTTCATTGTCAACAAGAAACATCTCCGAGAATTTTTGAAGTATTAACAATTCAACAAAACCTCCAAGTGTGAAGGTTGTAAACCTCTGTTATGTAGATTCAGCTTCAACACTTGCATGAGATGACCTTAGGCCCGGATAACTTGCTACCTACTTGGTTTCATCTCATCTCCTTCTCACGCGTCTGTCTTCAGATCTCAGATTAAAAATACCCACGCCTAGGGATTGCACATCCGATGTTGTTTCAGAATCGGATTTTGAGTTTCAAGAAATCCGGATATCCGTAATAAATCCAAATATGCGAATATTATTTAATCTTGTTTTTTTTTTTCTAAAACACCTTTGACATGATGTAAAAGCATACAGATTACATTTCTTTGAGTAAAACACGGGTAGAAAAAATAAAGGTTCAAATAAAAAAATAATCTCGACATCTTAGAAAATATGAAGAATAAATTTTAAAGTTTTTTTCGCTAAAATAACTAGATACTAAATATATCTTTTAAATAATTTAAAAATAAAAACTTCATTTTTAAATTCAAGTTAGTCAAATCGATATCAAGATAAGCAAGACAATAGTCAGAAGTTCCTAATTCATTCCTTCATGCCCGCGACGATTCTGTTCGTGTTAGTCAGCGCGGCCAAGGAGTAAGTTTCAGTAATCGGGTGAGAATTTCCGAAGTAATACGTACTCGGTGGGGTGCATCTTTGTTTGGCTCGTAATATTGTCTAAGCCATTATATACTACATCGGGGTATATACACATTTTTCGTATTATTTATTATCTAGTTGATTAAGATTGTTATTTTCGTCTTTATTTTATTTTTAAATGTGTTATTTTCATCACATTTGCAATGCGAAAAATCCCCCCTTTACATTTATTTATTATATTTTTTAATCATTAGATTTTTTTTATTAATTGTTTTTGTGTTTAATTCATAAAACACCTTTTTTTTTTAAATTAATTTAATCAAATTTAGTAATGTTATTATTAAGTTCTGCAAGTATTTTTAGTTTTCATTATTGTGACAGCTGTTTCTGCGTTTCAAACTGTGGTTAATCCACGACTTATTTATATGATTTTTTTAATCGTGAATGAATAGATTCACTACTGCAAATAAATCTGCCTATGCCTACTGTGTATACCTGTTAGCATGTGGAACACGTTTATTTCACATGACATTTTATTGCAAATACATATATTTTTTTTTTTAAATTCGGGCAATTTGGATGTCATCTTTAAAAAACTGGATTCCGATTGTGGAATAATCCGATTTTCCGGATTTCAGTAAATCCGGATTATCCGGATTTCAATCTCTACTCACGCCTCCAGTCAGCTCGCAGTTCGCAGCCTCTTCGCTCTGCAACCAAGGACTTTGTCGAAATTGCCCGCCTGACCCAACAAGGTCATTTTATCTCGTGAGATGCCTGATCACGTATGAACACATTATTATTTTACACGTAAAATATACAAATTTTGAATTATACCAATGTGGTGTGATTTAATCTCATGATAATAATACCTGCAGTTCATATTCGATGTTATACTTGTCATGTTGACTATTTTATTAGGCGCATATATATAAGAGTATCTGTATTGATTGATTCCATGATTTTAGTATGACCTCTTATTGATGTAGTTGTTATTTTCCGACCCCGCCTGAGTTTCAACAAAAAAAAATATTTTTCTTATTGAACAAATGAAAAAAATATCACATGCAATACTTTAAATTATTTCAAAATTCCGTTGCTTTATGATGGAAAAATGTTGCGAACTGAAAATTCTCGCATTTACCCAAACGTTTTTTTTCTTTCAAACAATTAGATGCTTATTTTCGTAAGAATCACTTTGTGGTTTGACATCATATTGTAAAGCAAACACTTGTTCGTGGTTTATAACAAAGTGTTTGTTTTATTTAATAACTTGATGTTTGCTTTATGGTAAATACTAGCTTTACTGGTGTTACCACTTATATTTGTCCATAATTTAGATTGTGAAATAAGGATCAAGATACAGTGCGTCTTAACGCTTAAGTGGATGTTTCAAAGCTCCTTAGTTTTCAGTTTAACGCAGGTGTCCTTAAAATTCTACATGGAAAAATCCGTGCAAATTTCATGACGAACTAACACTCAAGGGGAAGAAACAAAAACAAGGAGGGCGAGTAAGTAAGTAAAAAGGTTCGGTTTATTTACAAATCGGAATACTTTGTTAAAGTATTTAGTTTGACTCTTTTTATAAAGGTTTTGTGATTTGCTTACCGTAGTCAAAATCGCGCCACACAAACGTGGACGGCAGTGAACTAGGCTGGTACCCAACTGGGTGTCACGTGTCCTTTGCCCCCATCTGTCGAAATGGTAATTGGGGCGAGTCTAGTAATTCTGACGTCAGTGATGACGATCGTTTTTGCATGCTCAGACAAACAAATTTTGGCTTTATAAGTAAGCTTTTTTTTCTATTTACCTATCAAGGGGTAGCAATGCGTTCAAACATCTGATGTTGAGAGTAACGTCCAATATTCGAAAAAGCATTTATTTTATCTGGGACATCAATATTCCGCTCCTATGCAATATTATCCCATACAAATTTTCAATATGTTCTAAATAAATCCGTATGGTAACTTTAATTTATCACGCACAAGTTCAGTTTTTTTCTTCTTTACACTAACATTATCTTCACTATAATAGGTGCGATTTTTTTATTGGGCGTGTATTTGATAAATTATACCGAATCTCTTACTTTTTATATTGAATTATTGTATTGGGCGTGTAATCTAAACGTTTTGAAAGCGTTTTTTTGTTTTTCAAATTCGATAAATATACATTGAATTGCTTCATTGAAATATTGCTCAAGTTTTTATGAGTAGGTAATCTATCTTAGAATTAGATAGGTACGCTTTTATACTATTTGTGAAGAATTCGTTTTATTTTTCTAAATGAGACTGTATAAATCCTGCTTATCTTGATGTGCATCGAATTTATAATATTAATCTTTAATAGATCACAATGTTTGAATTTTTTATCTTGATTTATAAAAAGTTTAATTCATTTGATAGCGTAATTCTTAACCCGGATGCTTCTGATATCCAGATCGCGTGATTTCTTAACATCGAGCAATATCTGGGCTATTAATATGTCTATGTAAATTGTCTAATTTACCTTGCTTAATGAGATTTAAGTTTTTTCTTTGAAGTTAGTAAAAAATGTGTTGGATGTGTCTAAATAAATTACTATGATTTCGTTGTTTATTGAATTGAATACTGGGTGATACTGTGATGAATTGATGAAGAATACGTTTAACATAAATCCACCTTGTAGATTATTGAATGATCACGAAAGGTTCTAGTGTTAATATACTCAAATAATAATAAATAGTTTTTAATTAAATAATTAAAAAACGTACTTTGTTAACACCACTTTTATAAAAATAAATAAATATGTCTACATGTTTCCATAGCAATGCTATCATCCTCAGGAATGTATGAATACAAAAAAGTAAATGTATTAATATATTCCTGAGGATGACAGCATTGTTATCGAAACATGTAGAGATATTTATGTATTTTTATAAAAGTGGTGTAAACAAAGTACATTTTTAATTATTTAATTAATAATGACTCCACAAAGTTACCAATCGTTTGACGAAATTATAAATAGTTTTTTTTTTAATTTTAAATTAACGATATATTATATTGCAGTGGCTAACAGTCCATAAAGACTGAAAAGCTGTGCCTACCTAACGAAAAACAAACCATAAAAATAATTAAAAAAAAAAAAAAAAAAATTAAAAAGAAACAGAATACAACAGATTTCTTTTCACATCGTATTTTATTCCATGTATTTGATAAGAATTTCATATTCAGTTGGTCAAAACAATCATCGAAATATGATAATAAAGTAAATATTCGATGCACAATTCGTACCCGAATCTGAAAAACTACACACAGCCTATCTTTGATGAAAGAGCAATGCACGCCACTGCTATATTGATATGCTAATCAATAATATATTCATCTGCATTTTTAATAACTGAATTCTAACTATTCGGTTGTTTTCATTTCCACAACTGAAGAAAATCTGTTGGTTGGGGGTGAAGATATGGTTAAACCATTTTCGAAGTGCATCTTCGTTGGTAAATAAGTTTCCCCGAATTCTACCTAATAATATTCATACGTCACGGTTATTAAAAAGTTCCTTTTTGTATTTAATGTAACCCATTTTTTATCACTTTCAGGTAGACCCGGAACGGACTACCCCATCCTGGGCGAGGTTCCCTACACAAACTTCTACTGTGACGAGCAGCCTTACCCAGGCTTTTTCGCTGACCCGGAAACCAGATGTCAAGGTGATTTTTTACGATTTAACCATGAAAATAATATGTTCATAAATATGTATTTCATTAGTTTGAAGTCACTAGTTATAGGACTTAGTTGCAAGTTACTAATTATAAGTCTTAGTTGTAAGTCACTGGTTATAAATCTTAGTTAAAAGCTATTAGTCATAAATCGTAGCTGTAAGTTATTAGTTATTAGTATATGTGATAAGTTATAGGTTGATTAAATTAAGTTGTAAAGCGCCCATAATTAATTTTCCCATGAAAACGGCGCTATAGAAATAACTAATATATCATTATTATTGTCATAAAATGACACTTTTCAAATATTCAATGAACAATAATTCATACACCAACTTGAAAATGCTATCCACAGCCTACCTTTGGTTATAGATCAATGCACGCCACTGCAATATTAATAATGTCGAGACCTAGATATGTTACTTAGCAGCCTCATACCTCGCGTCATCCTATGCTGGGCCAGCACGTCCGTTTTGCCATGTGTACACAGCACGTCTTGGTGTTGACCCTATAATAAAAATTGAAAAAAAAACTATTTCCTTCCACATCCTACTAGGACTCTATGCAAATGCGTTGGTACCAAGGTATTTAATTTTTTTATAATAATAACCAAACGCTAGTCTCTCTTACATAAAGTACACTGATAAGCAACTGCTTTAATTCGATTTCATTCCTGCCTTTCTTTCTAGTAAACTATGCACGTATTGTACTCATTTTGTTTTTTTTTTAATGAAAATTCACTGAACGTATATATACATAGCCTTATTTTTTTAGTACGCAAAAATTAGGGCCAGTACGTTTAAGATGATAACACCAATTTCATTGTTTCTTTAAAATTTGTTTTTTTTTATGTGAATAACAAATTTTCATAGAGTTAGTAGCTCGGTATTGCTATAGTTGTTCAAACTTCGGTAACTGAAATTTTCATAGAGTTAGTAGCTCGGTATTGCCATAGTTGTTCAAACTTCGGTAACTGAAATTTTCATAGAGTTAGTATCTCGGTATTGCCATAGTTGTTCAAACTTCGGTAACTGAAATTTTCATAGAGTTAGTAGCTCGGTATTGCCATAGTTGTTCAAACTTCGGTAACTGAAATTTTCATAGAGTTAGTAGCTCGGTATTGCCATAGTTGTTCAAACTTCGGTAACTGAAATTTTCATGAGTTAGTAGCTCGGTATTGCCATAGTTGTTCAAACTTCGGTAACTGAAATTTTACAGTTAGTATCTCGGTATTGCCATAGTTGTTCAAAAACTTCTGTATCTGAAATTTTCATAGAGTTAGTAGCTCGGTATTGCCATAGTTGTTCAAACTTCGGTAACTGAAATTTTCATAGAGTTAGTAGCTCGGTATTGCCATAGTTGTTCAAACTTCGGTAACTGAAATTTTCATAGAGTTAGTATCTCGGTATTGCCATAGTTGTTCAAACTTCGGTAACTGAAATTTTGGTCTTGTGAAAGTATTGAAATAGATGATTGAATGTAGCCATTGATGACAGTTATTGTTTTATAGTAATTTGGCTTATAGAAACCATTTCCCGTTATATTTTCTCTCTCTGATTACAAATCAGACACCAATATCAAAATCAGACAAAAATATCAAAATCAAATAAAAATAATATATGCCAAATTTTAAATAAACAATTAGATTTAACCCAAATACTCCATACCTCTCTATCTACCGCACTACCCCCCCTCTGTGATGCTCTGTCCTGTTCTATCCTATCGTGCTGTCTCTTTTCCTCACTTTCTCTGTCTCCATTATGATATCTCTGTATTTTAATTTTAGTTTATATGTGTACATTCCTGAAGAAGGTTGAGTCCAACCGAAATCGGTCGAATGCATAAATATGTATAAAAATAAAGTGGCTTAAAACAAAAACATTTTTTATTTAAATTATAATGTCAAGCCACAAAGTGATTGCTTCTTTCGAAAAAAAAAATATATATATATTTTATTTATTCTGCATGCAACCTATAAAAAAAAATTAGAAACTCGAGTATTTTAATTCTTTATTTGACCTTAGTTTTGTTGCAGTTCATATTTATACCTGCATAATTATTTATATTCAGTGCAAGATCATTCATATTGAACATTTCATAATATTACATGTAAAGTTGTATTTTATGCCTGTAACACATCTACTCGTATAGACACGGATACAAATCTAGGTAAAGGTGAATCGAGTGGTCATGATATATTATGCATGTATGTGCTTCTTCTCTGCAGTAAATACTTATATGAAGAAAAATAACGATGCAGTGACCTATAAGTGAATCAATTAATGTGGTTGAATGGGTTTTAACGTCTCTGTTTTTTTTGTTGATCCTTCTAATAAGGGTATGGTAGCTAGTGATCTACTTAAACTGATTTTTTAATCTTTAATTAGAGGCTGAATAGTGTTTAACTTATTACCAGCAGTCGCGATGATCATCTTTAGACATCTCGAAACTGTGTTCTAGAAACGTCATCTCTGATATTTTCAAGATCATGAATATAATGATTTTTAAATCATTAGCGTCACGTCCGAAGTAAAACGAAAATGTATACTTGATAAACCTGATTCTATGCAAAAGAGGGCGGTTCATATGATTGATAATCCGTTGTTAGCAGACTAATTGCCATCTGTAATGCACAGACGGAATATTGAGTTGGTTCTGCAGATATTTCAATGGAGCCTGCTCGAATGAGCTAGCAACGTTGATCCCCTCCACGCCAGTGCACGTGCTTGAAACTCGACGGACACGAGGATAACATCCGTTCACAGTTTCTGTCTTCATGTCTTCCTCGGGCGTCCCCGGCTTCTTCTTCCATTCACATTGGCGGCATATATTCTCCTTACACGCCTTTCTTCGTTCATTCTCTCTACATGCCCAAACCATCTAAGCGTCCCTTTCTTAATCTTACTCATTACGCTTACATCATCCCTACATTCTTCGATCATACATGGTTTTACCACTGGTTTCGCCTCAGAGATTTCATTTCTACATCATTCAGTCTACTTTCATCCTTCCTCTGCCAGTTCCATACCTCACTGCCATACATCGGGATTGATAACAGCACTCCATTGTGGACCGCTAGCTTCGCTTCTTTGGATACATTTTTGTTAGCGCCAACCGCGTTCAGTCCTCCGTCAATGGAGTTTCACGCATTCATCCTTCTTTCAATATCCCAATCAGTCTTTCTATCTCTCGCAAACATACTCCCCAAATACACAAACACATCGACCTACTCCAAGTATTCATCATTCACAACTATATTGCACACTGTTTTTGTACTCTCTCTTCCAAACACCATGGCTTAAGACTTACTTACATTCATCATTAGCTCATTCTTCATACATACTTTGTTCATCCTAGATACGAGGGACTGTAGATTTTCCATACTGTTAGCAATCAGCACCGCATCATCAGCATACAATAGGCAAAATAAAATAAGCTTTTTAATATGTGGCGTAATAAATGTGTGGCCAATCCCGTTATTCCAGGCTTTTCTGAATATGGATCGCCTTAACCTTATGCAATATATAATTTCCATCAAGGCTTCTGACACACATAATATTTACGTTGTAATTATTTAATATTTTCAAACCAACGCAATACTTTAAAGCTATCTGTATTTTTTTCCAGGTTGGCATTACTGCGACATAGACGGACGTCAAGCCACTTTCCTGTGTCCCAACGGCACCCAGTTCTCGCAGGCCGTCTTCGTCTGCGACTGGTGGTTCAACGTACAGTGCGAGCTCTCCCAGAAGCTGTACTTCCTCAACGACCGTCTCTACAGGAGACCCAAGGTGGAGCCCGCAAAGCAACATAGGTTCATCACTAAGGATCTTTTAGAGGATATCTTCTCGAAGAAGTAGTGATGATGCATGAAGATTCAAGTTATCAGACAACTTTATAAATTTCAACAGGTATATCTCATCAGTATCTATATCTTCGTCGTTCATCAGGCAAATATTCCTAACTTATCGGTAATATCTTCTGATTCCTCGGGAAAACCATAATTATTCATTGATAATCATCTCTCTCTTTTTTTTAAAGAATATAACATATCTTCAAGAAGCACTACTACCTCAACGAGGATCTCTGTAGAAAACCTGGTGAAGTATATTAAGTAATGGTTTATTACTTAGGAACTCCTGAAATAAATCTTCTCCCACAAATAGTTAATGATTTCTGTAGGTTTTCCTGATGAATGATGTGAGATTTGTCTGATGAATTCCGTAGTTTTCCTGATGTTTTAGTTTTTCTGTAGTTTTCCTGGTGTTTTAGTTTTTCTGTAGTTTTCCTGATGAATGATGTGAGATTTGTCTGATGAATTCAATAGATTTACCTGATAAACGTTAATGAGTTCTGTAGGTTTTCCTGTTGAATGATGTGAGATTTGTCTGATGAATTCTACAGATTTACCTGATAAAGGTTAGTGACGTGCCTGATAAATTATGTTATTTGCCCGATGAACTGTGAAGATATACCTAATGATTTCTATAGATTTGTCTAATGAGCGATGAACAATATATGTGCCTGATGATTTCTGCAGATTTGCCTGACGAATGATAAAAAAAAATGATAAAAAACGAGTGCCAGTTGCCTGACAAATGTTAAGAATGTCTTGAATATTATCGAATGTTGAGAAATGCCTGAAAAATGATGGAGAAATGCTTGATGATTTGATAAAATTATGTAGGAATGACAGATGACTAATAAACAACCGGAAAGTGCTCTCGAATTAACGAACATTGAGAAATGTCTGCAAAATATGAAATTCCTCTAGTTTATGAAACTTCTCTTGTAGTTGAGGAATACACATCTGGTATTAATGGGTGTACCGTTATAAAATGATATTATTTTGTTAAATAAAGATTCTCACCGGATTCACTAATAACTAATGGAGATGTGTGCATATTTATTCTTAAAACCGTATTTTAAATGCAATCGTTATTGTATCAAATGTTCATTGAGATTATATTACGTAAATAGATTTAGTATCTACAAATAATGAAAGTGATTTAATGATCTGTACATAGATTGGATTTTAATTTTAACAGATTTTATGCGAAAAAGTCAACGAAGAGTTGTAATGTAGAGGAATGAAACGAGCATAAAAATTTGATTTGAAACCGTATTTATCCTTTATTAAATAAAAAATAAAAAACAATTATATTATATAAGTACTTTACGTGTGTAGAGTATGCAGAATTTGCTGTAATGCCAGTCAGAAAATAGTTTATTATTCAATCTCCCTCCATTAGAAATAGATACTGCGTTTATGTATTTTATAAAAACTATTATATGTATAGAAACAATAAATACAAATGTATAAAAACATTATCGCTGTTATTCTATTTTTCTTTAAACATTCTTTCCAGCGCAGAAACCAAAACCAAAATAAAAAAAATAGATTTATGCACATTTGTAGATAATATTTTTATTATTGTTGTAAAAAATAAAATGTACACTTAAACGATAAACAATTTTTATTGTATATCAGTAAATTACGAAAGAGTTTTCGAGTACCAATGTGAAAACGAAATACCGTTGTAGTCAACGAGAGAGATGAATATAAAACATCTTCTACCTGGTAAGTATTTCAAGTGATTATACCACCTGATTATGAACATTGACTTGTATCAAACTTTTACAATAAACATTATTTTAATTGCGGAAAAACGGAATGTGTTTTGTAAAGCGCCATCTGTCGTTCGATTCGTTCAACGTTTCCATTTGACATGGGTAACCGCTTTGAAAAGTAAACCGCTCTAAACTCTAATGAAAAGTTTCATGAATGCGCTCATAGATGCCGTTTGCACTGACGCTTATACGAAAAATATCACTCTTTCATAATCTCCCTTGCGCCCTATGTCATTTTTGAGGTTGCTGTGTAGAGGGCCTTTTTAAGGACAGGAAGGAGTGAACCTGGGTATTAAAGAAACCCATATTGTAGAAGAGAGGAAACACAAAGCTCGGCATTCCACTGGCGAGCTGATGAATACAAGTCGTAGAAGCGTCCAATTCTCACGTGACAAATAATGCCAACCGTGTATTTGTACAAATGTCGGACGCGCGTTTGGTGTGTTTCCTGACTGTGCACCAGTGTCGAAGAGTCGAAGTAATCAACGACGCTAGTTCCTTGGAGCATCTTCCATTAAAATACTGCTAGAACAAGGA
This sequence comes from Halesus radiatus, assembly GCA_022606495.2. Taxonomy (NCBI): domain Eukaryota; kingdom Metazoa; phylum Arthropoda; class Insecta; order Trichoptera; family Limnephilidae; genus Halesus; species Halesus radiatus. The sequence goes on along the minus strand of JAHDVE020009578.1, from coordinate 33,987 downwards.
CATCATTTTTTTTTTTTTGGTAGAGCATTACATTTATAATTTTTTTTTTGTAGAGCATTACATTTATAATTTATTTTTTTTGGTAGAGCATTACATTTATAATTTTTTTTTTGTAGAGCATTACATTTATAATTTATTTTTTTTGGTAGAGCATTACATAATTTCAAAGCATTATATTAATTATCTCTCTGTCTAAAAGAAGTATTCAATTTTTTCTAATAACTTACAGGTAATGTTGACATTTTAAGGTAAGGTGTAAATATAAAAAATACACATATATTATAGATTTTTTTCATAGTCCTCCTCACTAGGAGACCCTGTGGTGAGGCGAATTAGGTTTAGAATAATTCTATATTTCAACTTCAAGGTTTAAGTGGAGTATTTTCAGTAAATTCTATGACCTTGTTTTAAGAATACTAGTCAGGTCTTCTTCTGTTAATTCCTTTATTTCCTTAAGCCAAATTTTGCTGAACTTAATGGAATTATTAATTGATTTGCTGTTTGATACTAAATGGGAGTTTGATGTATAATTTTACTAAATGAATTTAAAAATGTACTTAGTATTCACCACTTTATAAATATACATTGATATCTGCATGTTTCAAAAGCGATGCTTTCATCGTCCGGAATATATGAATACAAAAGTAATAAAAATAATATGTAATAATTTTACAGCCAAAATTCAGAGCTTTGTCCAAAAGTAGTATTACATTTATCTTGCCTAGTTGCTTTGCTCTGGTATTATGATTGCGAGGAGTGATGGCCATTTTGCTATTTTTGAGATGATCAACCAGAATATTTTTAGCAAATATTTTTTGTACACTTGGAACGACGAAATGTTTAAAGATTTCCGTTGTTGACGTCGCGGGTTCAAATCCCGGCGTGCGCAAGTAAATTTTATTTAATTAATTTGTGCTATTTCACAATTAATTACTTTAAAAATAATATATACTATATTTGCGCACGTTCCAGAGTGGAAGATGCTCTCAGCATCGCCCTGGTGAAAGACCACGATTAAGAATTGAAACGTTGCTTGAAATGGCTTTTAGCCGTGTTTGGTCACCAGATCTGAATAGCCGGGTATTTCCCCACCTTCCTCTTCCTTTTCCCTTTCCCAATACATTCACCCTCACAACATTCCCAAATTGGGAATGCCATAGTCTCACTGGCTCCAGACGGTTGGGAGCAGTTTGGGACTCTTTTGCGGTATTCATATAAACAAAAAATTTGTGCTTTATTTAGTTGTTTTATGTAAATTGATGCCTGTGAGCCCCATCCCAAAACTCCGTATTCCAAATGAGAGTGGCATAAATTTAGGAGTAACAAGTATATTTTGGCTTATTGCCCCGGTTGAGTAATTATGTTGGGCAGTGGAGTATTCATATTTTTTTTATTGAGTTTAAATAATACATTTTTTGAGTAATAAATTTTCCTCCTTTCAGAAGTATATTCCAAATTCTACACACACCATTACAAATTCTACACACACCATTACGAATATTGACTATTATTTCATGGGTACTCCATCACGTGTTGAACACATCGACCCCTTGGAATAACAAGGTTCCATCTGGCATGGCAATGTTATGCGATAATGGGCCTTATAGTTGCTCTCCTTAGAGCACATTATTGCATGACATTTCTGTGTCAGATGGAACATTGTTATTCCAAGTGGTCGACATTATGATAATAAACCATTGTCACGATAAAAATTTTAGTAATCCGTTTCACTGATGAAATTTTGCATATCCAATTAGATAAAGTTTTTTTTTTCACAGTCCGACGTTAACATAACTTACAGAATAATTTGAAGGGCATCCTATTTAAACGACGAATGTTATTCTAATTGAAGCCAACTGTATGTTTATTGATGAATTCGGTAAGTCTTGGCATTTTAAAATAAAACATATTCATTATCGAGACGGACTGACCGCAAAAAGAGGTTACGATAATGTTCAGAATACAAATGAAACAAAACACTTTTCACAAAATAAACAATATCGTGGCATTTGTAAATAAAATAGAATCATTTCGAATAATTTACTTGGTTTTAGGTCTCAGAAGTTGGAGTATCGCAGTGGACAATAATGTAACTACCTTACACTGGACGGCTAGAGCCTATTTATTTGTTGCAATCGGTATTTTGTTGCATGGAAATTTTTATTTTATTCCATTCGTGTTAATGAATTCTGGATCATCTATTATATTTTCATACGTCTCACTGATACTGTATTCCGCAGGGTCGATAAACTTGCTGCTGATTTGGATATCCAATATAAATACGAAAACAGTAGTGAATATATTGAAAAAACTGGATGATGTAGAAAGTCTCGTTCCAAAAATTAATGGATTTATCCACGGAAATAGTATTGTCTTTAAAACAATTCACTTATTATCTATTGCATACCTTCTTTTCAATGCTTTTATTCTTATTCAAACTCCGACATCTACCGCACCAATAACCCTAATTCCACAAATTTGGCGATACGTGTACATTTTTGCAACCGATTTCGCAATTTTTCAGTTTTGCAATATCTTGAATATCATAAGCTCGTACAAAAACATCATCAAAATATCATTGTGTAAGATGTTTAAAAGGCCCGAATTTTACCAGAGACCAATTAATCCCATGATGTGTTTCTTGAAAAGTAAAATAATACAGTACACGACACTTGAACCTTCGAAGGAGCGAATATTTGCTGAACTCGACTTGGTAACAATAGAGATAATGTATGATAAACTTATGGATGTGGTGGAGCTCACAAATAAAAAATTTAACCTAGTGGTAAGGTTTACGAACATATACTATTAATTTCGATTTCCAATCCAGCAGATTTAACTGCTAGAACTGTTTTAATCCGAAAGTTTTTAATAATGTTTTTCTTTTTTTTTGTTTCAGCTTCTCCTTGGGCCGTTACCTTTTATTATGTATGCAATAGTTACCGTGCCCATCATAATCAATTACACCGTTAGTATTAAACATAAAATTATACCAGTTAATTGATAAATACATAAAACAAATAAAATACATTCATAGAATGTACATCCAAAATCGGATGAAGAGCACTTATCAATAGCTCTTTCTTGTGAACCAACTACATTCATGATTTAATACTAGTGTTCACCAAATATTTGCAAAAGTCTAATCTGTAATACACGGTGATTCCCACTTAGGATCGAAACGTCAAGGAGGATGCAATTGGAATTTTAGAAAATTTTAGATAGGTTTAAAAGTAATATATTTGTTGAAAAATTATAGTGTGAAGGCTGCGTATGGTATAATCATTTGTCTTATAAAGGTTTATTCGCATCTACCAGCACCGCGCAGTGCAGACCAGTACAGTGCAGGAACAGTTAGTATCCGAGTATTCACATTACACTATGTAGCACAGCACAGACAGCACAGACAGGCTATCGTTAACGTCCGCCACAATATGTTTTCACAAATTCTTTTCTCATATTTATTATTTTTTTATAACCTATTTTCCCTGGCCAATTCAAACAAAATGTTCGTTGTCGATCTTCTTGGTATTAGCAATATGTGCATCTGCTGACACCAAGTGACAGTGACGTCAAAATGGGTGTGCTAACGGTGTTGTGATCAAACCAACTGCGCAGGCGCAGACGTCGTCGGCAGCCACCAGCAACTTCAATATATTCTCGCGAATCCGGTCCCGTGCATGCACGGATACGTTACGTACGCTGTAATGTGAATGTGCTCATAAACGAGATAAGCAACTAATGTTGTCGTGCCTGTACTGTATTGTTCTGTACTGCGCAGTGCTGGTAGATGTGAATTGACCTTTACTCATTTTTTTTTTCCCCAACAGTCCACATTTTTGGTGTTAGTTCACAGTACGCGGATTGCTCATTATTACCTCAAGATGTTTGGAATAGCAATGGTTAGTGAAGCGCTGCAGGATGATGCCAAAGATATAAGACAAATAATTGGACAGATCTTGGCATTTTCAAGAACTGACCTGGGTAAGATACAAGATGTATCATTATCGTGAATTTTATATTAGGTTTGCTAGGAAAGCAACTTCGGTTTTTGCGAAGTTTTATTTCAAGTACGTAATTTTAAGCTAAATATTAGTTTGATAAATAAATTAACATTATAAAAAGAAGTAAACACAAAAATTTTTGGCATCACAGAAACATTATAAAAGTAATATTCGATACGAAATTATGATTTTAATGTCGGTTTTAAAAGATGATCGATTTATTCTTCCACAGATTCGAAAACAAAATCCGACCTGCAACGCTTCTTCAAAATCCTTCATCTGCGAAAACCTGAGATAAGTGTTTGTAAAATGTTCTCATTCAACTTTGCGTACATTTTAACTCTAGTAGCCTTTATGGTTAACTATGTTGCGATTTTGATACCCTTGAGGTCCAACACGTAGGTTAATTACTTGACATTTCATTATAAATATGCAAATTTATTAAATATTGTCAAACACTCGGGATCCGGAACTGACAATGGAGATTACGTGGTGATCTGGACTTCAGAAACCTTCCCTTTACCAAATTCTAAAATTTACTCACACTTCCAAGATGACACGCCTACGTTACCGTAATATTTGAGTTACACATTTCTTTCTTATGAAAATAAGTTTATGTAAATATCTAAAGTGTTTTCTTTCACAAATGCTCAACACTGGTGATTGCGGGTCACAAAAAGAGGCTGATGCCCTAATATTTAAGGTGTTTCTTTCACAAATACCCAACACTCCTGATTGAAGGTCATAAAGAAGAGGTTGGTAACTAAAACAATTATGCAATTGCTTTTTACGTATAAAATCGGTCGTTATTATTTACTATTTTTTTAAGCTAGAATAAAACCGGTTACCAAAGATGCTTCTCTATAATAACCGTCGTAATTTTTAATACCACATATTCGTTTTCCCGAAACCAGTTGGACAATGGCATCCCAATTTGTGATATGTCATGAGGCTGAGGTGAGTGGGGTCGGGAACGATATGGGGGAGAGGAAGGTTGGGTCACTGGAGGGAGGGAGTTGAGAATAATACCACAGTCATGGGAAAGGAAACTTCGGGGGTACACGCCGACACACACAAGGCCGAATTATTAATTTACGAAATATTAATTAATTATTATTAATAAAAATTAAATTAATTTACAAAAATATTTTTATTTGATATTCTGATAAGAAATGCTTATGGAAGACTTCTTAATAATTATCTTTCGGAAAAATACTTAATTAGGGTTAGTTGGAGTCAAGTCCCAATAATAATCATTTAAAAAAAACTGTTTCATGTTCAATTATTTCTGTATTATGAATTAGTGAGATATATACGTAATATACAATTTTGATTAAAATATTATTCTCTATCCACCTTATCATTATCCTTGTCATCAACATCATACTCCTGATCACCATTATCTTCATCATCGCTAACACAGAAAATAGCAAGTATCAGCATCCTTAATACAACTTCATTGAATTTTTTTTATGATATTCTCTTATTTTTCCGAATGGAGTCCCAGTTAACCCCTTCTCACCTAATTTAATTTCTTTGGATAAAAAAATATTTAATGTTTGATTGTAGGTAGTGGAATTATTTGCAAATTTTGTGTATATTAAAAAAAAATTAACCTATAGTTTAGGAAATATTCAACGTCATTTTAAAATGACTGTGGCTCTGAATGGTAAATAATTCATTAGTATGTAGACAAATGAAACATTTTTGTTTCCTTAACTTTTTTTATTCACATATACATTGAGAAAACAACACATTTTTATGAATAATAAGTCAGTACATATATATATAAAAAATTAAAAACACATATTTGAAGTTCAGTGGAGATTATCACGGCAATGCCAATCCCTAAAACAATTTCGGCTGGAGGTAAAACAAAGTCGCACATTGCATCTTTCACATTGTACTTTTGTTAGCCCCTTGATGCACACTTTACACCTCAGTTGTTTTTCTTGAAGAATTGGGAAATGCCCCCAGCCACCATATCTGATATCTTCCACAGGGTGCGGGTGATACTGGCGTACCCTTCCTGTCGTAGTGGGAGCGGTGCTAACCTCTAGGGAGGGTCGACCTCTAGGACGTGTAGTTGTGTTGCATCCAGCCATCAATGCACGAGCAACCTCTGCTCGAAACACCGCGAAAGACTTGTATCTTTCACCTCGCTGATTGCAGTGCCGCCTATACAGAATCCCAGCATTGACGACACACGTATCAACGAGATTAAAAACAATTCTTAGGTAGAATCGAACGGATCGTATATTGATGCGATACAACTCAACTAGCATATCGTGAAGATCGACAACTCCCATGTAAGAATTATATTCTTTCACTACGGCAGGACGCAGCAAGTCTCATAGTAGCAAAGGATGATGCATCATACAACACTTTCTTTTTTATCTGTATGGCGTAGATTTAGGGGCTCGTTTCATAACCTGGGCTATAGTTCTCTTGCCCGAAATCACCAAGCTTGCTTCTGCAGCCAAGCACAGTTTTTCTGAACTAAGATCTGATACAATGGTTTGACATACTATTGCGTTGAGAACTCTCTTCTAACATGGTTTGCCTCGTTCCTTTTGCTCTGAACGTTTTTATTCTATTGGTGGAAACTGTAATGGGTACAGCTCCGGGAGTTACAAGTTCTCATCAAGCCATTTCACGTTCTTGTTGTTAAAACGATCGTGCATGTAATGACAACTATGCCATTTCGTCAAAAGCTTCCTGACAAACACTTTGACTACAATTTTTATTTGTTTTGTACAATATTCAGAAAGTTCGCCAACACCAAACTTTTCCAATATACCCGTATACTGAAATCATTTTTATTACGCTTTAATGATGATAACTTGTAAAACTGTTCATTTTTTACTTTATAAATAGATCTCTACTCTTAATCTTCATTCCCTTCAGAGCAGGGTCGCCAAGACTATCTAAAAACAATGCGTTCAATTTAACAAAGGGAGAAACAAGGGGACAAGTAAAAAAAAAGTTGGCGTACTATTTGGACTTACTCTAGCTAAAGTCAACATAATTTAGTTTGTATATAGTGCCGAAATCCAGATTCACTTCTAGCTCCTGAAAGTATAGCTGAGCAGTGACCCTTTTATCAATTGATAAAATTATATGACATGTAAAAATAAATAAATGAATACAGTAGTTTTAAACAAAGTAAATGTTATTAATTTATTTTAATAAGTAGAATACCTTATTGACAAAGAAATGTGTTTATTGTTATTTTTAACGAATGTACTCGGAATGTAACATGGGTCGGTTAGGAATCAGCATATTAGCCGGGTGCAGTATGAAGGCAAGATACCGAGAACGCTCCATTGGCGTCCGTACACGGATCGGCGCAGTGGGGTACCTGGTTTCAGTACCTTCCCGATATTATAGGGTCACCACTGTGATCACTTAAGGAAGTTTTATTTATCTTTTTTGTTAATAACTGAGGGTAGGCTGCCCCATCAGCGATTGTAAAAACCCCGCCGATGCTATTGTGCCGGTTTGTGACGGAAGGGGTTGACTGAAGGGGTTAACCCACCAGTAACGTATGAGACGCATAGGACGCTCTTCCCAGCCGGACACTGCAGTGGGTGGGATGGATTCATACGTCTGTCACTCATGGATACCCTGACCCCCAGCTTCCTACCCACCCTTCATGCCCAATAGTGATGATACATTGTTATATTGTTATATATAGCCAGAAAAAAATTACAGGACGCCATTGAAGAGATACAAAATGACTTAAATAATGTAACACTTTGGTTAAACATAAACAAACTTAAACTGAATGTTATGAAAACTAAATTTCTGATTATTGATAGTCAAGGTGGAACCGAACATGCAATACTAACCATTGATAACATAAAGATAGAAAGGGTTAACAGTATTAAATATTTGGGTATAATATTAGATGATAAATTAAAATTCGACAAACACTTCGAATACATATCTAAGAAAATTGCTAAAAAAGTTGGCTTCCTAAAAAGAATTAGGAATAACTTGGATCTCAAGACAACGCACCTTGTATACAATTCTAGTGTAACTCCTCATTTAAATTATTGTTCTAGTGTTCTATTCTTATGTAACGAGGCCCAAAATAATAAACTACAGGTTATACAAAATAGGGGAATGAGGATGATTCTGAAATGTAATATCTTTACTAGAGTTAAAACTATGTTACAAAACTTAAGTATGGTATATTGATAACATAAAGATAGAAAGGGTTAACAGTATTAAATATTTGGGTATAATATTAGATGATAAATTAAAATTCGACAAACACTTCGAATACATATCTAAGAAAATTGCTAAAAAGTTGGCTTCCTAAAAAGAATTAGGAATAACTTGGATCTCAAGACAACGCATCTTGTATACAATTCTATTGTAACTCCTCATTTAAATTATTGTTCTAGTGTTCTATTCTTATGTAACGAGGCCCAAAATAATAAACTACAGGTTATACAAAATAGGGGAATGAGGATGATCCTGAAATGTAATATCTTTACTAGAGTTAAAACTATGTTACAAAACTTAAATATGGTGACAACTAAACAACATATAATATATAATACATTAACAATGATGTACAAGCTTAAAAATAACATGCTCCCTAAATATCTGCAAACTAATATTATGTATCATGAAAATATTCACAATTATCCTACGAGGAGTTGCCGAGACTTCAGGCTTCCCAAAACAAAACTTACGTGTACACAGAACAGCGTGTTTTATAAAGGGCAAAAACTTTATAATAACCTACCAAATTCCATAAAGGAAGCCTCAAGTCTTGGCACTTTCCGTAAAACATGTGCTATATACATAAAGAAAAATTTATGACTTGTATTTCTATTTGTATTAACTGTATTTCTTAAACCCTATTTTTTTTTTGAACTGGGGTAGCTGTATTTCTTTTTATTTATTAACTGTATTCTTTCTGTTATAATTTTATGACTCTATTTATTTTATCATGTATCTTTTATGTTTTTTATTACTAGATGTATGAAAATTTGCTTACATCTAAATAAAGCTACAAAAACAAAATCCTTTCCTCGCTTTCCTTTTTCTCTAAAACCCCTAACAAAAATATAAAACATCCAATCACAAAATACAGATAACATTGTCATTTCAACGGCGAGTAGTAGGCGTCCCCGCTGTAGTTGGGGTTACCCACCACTTGCCCGCCCCGATATAAGTAACTTATGGTTACTCCTTGAGGGTGCACGTCAAGGTTTCTAATTTTTTGGTTCAACGATGCTAACGTTATAAATTATTCCAAACCCTCAAATGTCCCTGCATAGCATTAGCTTAAAAGGTTAGTACATACGTACGGTCGACAAAGGTGGCTCTATTAAGTATGGTGGCTCTGCTCTACTCGTCCATAGTTCATAGATGAACATGGTGAGAAGCGGAAAAATACTAACATAGGGAAAAACAAAATAGATTATGTAAGAGTACTTAGGACGAGCCGTTGCCAGGATACCATGGCAGTCCCTCTGAAGCAGAGCTAGGTGGATTCTTGTTCCCGCCACCCTTCCCAGGAGACATTGCCAGTCGTCAGGATTATCCCTTAAGAAAAGTGTGATTGGGAAGGGGGTAAAAAAAAATACCCTGAAGCCCTAGGGATGTGGAGGGGTCCGGGCGGCCGGGGAAACGGAAATGCCGTCACCATCAAGCTTGCTCCATCAGGAAGTGCACAGGGGATCCGGCTAGGGCAGAAGTCAGAAGTAGATGACTACCTCGGGTTGCACGGATGGGGTTAATTTTGAGGAGGTGAGCAATACATAATTAAAATGTTTTTGAGTTAAGCTCGCCTGAATATCTCAAAATTTTAAAATATAGATATATATATATATACCTATACAGTTATTTATTTTTCTCCACCCACCTGTTAAAGGGGGGGTTATTGGATTTTTCCGCTAATTAATACGACATGTGCGATTTTAAATGAATTAGTTCATTTTATAAGTCTCTGCCCATTTTTTTAGTGAGACGTATAAAAAATGGGCCTCGAATTTTAGGGTAATTTGTCGTTAAATTTGATGCTTACCCAATTAGTCAAAGAATTAATTAAATGCACATCATACTTTAATCTTTTATACTTTAAATTTTTAAACTTTAAACTTTTACATTTCATGTGTAAATCATTATTACTCCACAATAATTTTTTTTTAAATGGATCATAATAAAAAATAAAACAAAGAAAAAAAACAACTAAATTTTTTATTTTCTTTATGGATTATTTTATATTCTTTAGTGTATATGTATATTAATATGAACTAAACTTATTAATTTTACTGTCCTAAAACATGATTTTTTCTAAATGAACTAAACTTATTAATTATACTGTCCTAAAACAGGATTTTTTCCTTGTTGGACAGTCAAAACCTTCTTAAAATTTGTTTGTAAAATAACGTGTTTTTCAAATAAATATTATTGTTATTATTATTATTATTATTATTATTAATTACGTGATGTAGGTGGCGTGGGGGAATTGGAGCCTACTAAGTAAATCTTTAAAAAGGTGATAAACGTTTTAAAAAATATTTTTAATTAGTTAAAATGAGTATCCTGCTTACATCAGAGAATAAACATTGAAAAAACTAATCGCCGGTATTAATGTTTTTTTTAAATTCTCGTCGCTCCGATTACCCCACTTACCTATTAGGAATATTATTATAGTTTTAAAATCACTTTTGAGAAATTATTACCTAACTAGCTTATGTGTACATATGTGGCATATCTATAGGCTTACCTCAATTAATACAACATGTCGGGTTTAATGTTTTTCATACTAATTTTAAAACGTTATAGCAACAGTTTTACCTAATGAATTTCATTCAAACGACTCTCTAAACCTTACCGGCATTAATAAAAACAATGGGTCTTCGAGGATATTGAGGACAGACAGACAGGTGAACATCCGTTTTTTTTATATAATATTTAATTCATAATGATGTAAAATCTAACGAACATAATGTGTGTAAAAACGAAAGAAAAATATGTTTCAAACCTAAAAATTATGAAATTTTTACAGTCGCCAACAGCAAAACACGCATGCGCAATGCGTATTTCATTCGACAACACGTGCCACTGAGTTGCTGGCCACTGCCAGTCAATCAGTCAACCAAGTCCGTCAATCACTATTGACGGACTTGGTCGAAGATTAACGACGACTTTTGGATTATAAAGCGTCTATAAAGACGACCCGCCCGCTCTCTTTACCCCTTGCTCCCCCACACTCGACACCACTTATTATAACTAATCGAATGAAACGAAAATAATGTCTATTATCAACAACTGTTATTTTATTGAAGTAATTAATCGTTTATTTCAATACAAATGATTTTCTTCTAAAAAAACTTTATTATACCGACAAAATATCATCTATCCTTTCCTTACCGGTGCTGGAGTTTAGATAAACTACCTGTAATCTACAATACAATGGTTAAAATACTTTAAATTTATAAGTATTTATCGAACATAGCAAAAGAAAAAAAAATGGTGAAAATTGAGAAAAATTAGTCAATACATACGTATATCTGGGTGCGTTGGTAACTTGTCGAGTGGTGCGGTAGTGAGCGAGAGGTGTGCGTGGTTTCGTTCGCCGTGCAACGATGCGCGGTCTTCAGCAGTAGGCAGCGGTCTTCCGGCGGTATTGGACGAATGATGAGGTCTATATGGGACTGTTTTTTCTTCCTCGTTTTCAGCACACACAATATTTTACTAAAGTGATTTATATCCGATACATATATGTAAATTATTAATTTTCATCCAACTTAACAACAAGAAAACCCTATATATGTACACTGAGTGTACAGTACCGGAGTCCGTGGAATTTTCTAGCACCGAAAGGAAAAGGTTAACTAAAGGAAATAATTAATAAAAACAATTTCAATCGATTAACATATTACAATATTTGACAATAACTTCAGATAAAAGCAAAGAGCCTTTAGCTCTGGCATTGCACGCGAAATCATATAATCCCTATCATAACAAGAAGAGTTTAAAAAAACCAATCATGTTCAAGGGACAAGTACAACAAAACTCAAACATTATTTACACAATAAACAGTATCACTTCATTTGTAAATAAAATAGAACCACTTCCAATTCTTTTCCCGGTTTTAGGCCTAAGAAGTTGGAGGATCGTAACGGACAATAATTTAACAACCTCGCACTGGACGGCCAAAGTCTATTTAATTGCTGCTATTTTACTATTTTCTTGTGGATGCATTTATTTTATTCCATTTACACACATCAATTCAGGGCAATCTTACATATTTTTCTATGCCTCACTGATACTTTATTGTGCAGGGTCGTTGAACATGTTGCTGTTTTGGTTTTCCAATATAACTTCCAGAACTGTTTTAAACTTCTTTAAAAAACTAGATGGCATAGAAAGTTTCGTACCTAAACTGAATGGATTTGTCCACGGAAACAGTATTTCATTTATAACGATTCTCTTACTTTCCATTCTATATATTATTGGTAATGCCTGTACCATGATGCACGCGGCGGCCTATGACGCCAATGAGTCTTTATTTTCCTATATTTGGCGATATGTTTACATTCTTACAACTGACATAATAATCTATCAGTTTTGTAACTTAGTGAATATGACAAGTTCGTACGCTAATATCATTAAAATTTCAATGTGTGAGATTTTTGAAAGGCCTGAATTGTGTCAAAAACCAAATGATCCAGTTATGCACGTCATAAAAAGTAAAATAATACACTACACGAAACTAAACCTCACACGAAGAGAGAAGATATTCGCTGAGCTTGACTTGATAACAATAGAGATAATGTATGAAAAATGTATGGATGCGGTGGAGATTATAAATCAAAAATTTAACTATGCGGTAAAGTTCACATACAAATTATTTGAGAATCACTTTCCAACTCAGTCGTATAATCCTTGAAGGGTTTATAATTAAGAAAGGTGTTTTTATTTCAGCTTCTCCTTGGACCATTGCCATTTGTCATATATATAATAATTACCATCCCTGCAATTATCAGCTATTCGGTTAGTATTAAACATAAAAAGGAAAGTTTTGACAATAATAAGCAATAAATTCTTAAAATACCTCGAAAACAGGTAATGAATGCTGATCTATAAGTGTAGATCCATCATCCAAGTTTCTTTTTTTTACCCATCTGAAAATAGCTAGACTACTGTATGAGTGTCTCCATTATTTAATCATGCTGGTCAGTATATAATACAATCTTTCTCCAACAGTCGACGTTCATGGTATCCATTTACAGTATCCGGATGGCCCATTATTACATCAAGATGTTCGGCATAGCATTGGTCAGCGAAGCGCTGGAGGACGAAGCCAAACAAATAAGACAAATAACTGGAAAAATTCTGGCATTTTCGTGCACCGAAGTGGGTAAGACCCGAAAGTTATAAATAACAGATATTAATAGGAAACGGCATGGCACATAACATTAATATTTTAATTACTTCCACAGATTCGAAAATCAAATCCGACCTGCAACGCTTCTTAAAAATCCTTCATCTGCGAAAACCCGAGATAACTGCCTGTAAAATGTTTTCATACAACTTTGCCTACATTTTTACTCTAGTGGCCTTTATGGTTAACTATGTTGCGATTTTGATGCCCATGAGGTCCAACACGTAAATCAGTTACAATTCTTTCGCATTCCATCAGAATATCTCGAATATCAACCAAATCTTGTGAAATAGATGGGATAAAGCCTAGATACCTTTGGGTAAAAATCTGGTAAACTTGGTGTTTTGGTCATCAAAACATGATTCTATGCATTTTTTAAATATAAAATCAGTTATTATTACGACAGGTGTATTTTTTCACATTTTTTATTAATTACTTACCTATATTGTTAATTTTGTCTATTTCTACATTATTATTTTCTGTGTTTATCATTTGTCTATTCTTGAGATTATTTTTAGTGTACTTTTTATTCTGATGAGGAAAGCTTTGCTTCCAAAACAAGTTAATATTTGTATATTAAAAAAGTGTTGTGTATTAAAGTAAAAAGGTATTCCAATTAATTTATTGTAATATTAATGTCACACGGGTTTGATTTTAAAGTATCCAATGTTCGTAGCAATCTCATAGCATATATTCAACATCATAACATGTACCCACTCAAGGCAACTCTCATTCAAAATATTGTTAAAAAAATGAAAAATTCCAAGTATTGGCCAACATACAAATGAATATTTTAGGTCCTATTATTACGCACTTAGTCAATAAACTTATTATACAAGCATAAATTCCTCATGACCTCACGTGTGCTATAATTAGACCTATCTGTAAAGGAGAAAAGAATTCAGAATTAGGAAACTATCGAACTTATCGAACTCGTAGTATTATACCAGCGCTTGAAAAAAAATTAAACCATAAAAGGCGCGTATTAGTATTATGTATCGATAATTCCAAAGCGTTTAACACGATCCGCAAATTGATTAAAAACTCTGGAAGTCATGGGAAATCTAATAAATGTTCTTAAAAATTATTTATTCAATATAGAAAAAACATTAGAAAAATCAGTGGGTGAAAAAACTATGTGTGCTGGTGTCCCTCAGGGATTAATTTTGGGGCCGACGCTTTATATTATATTTGAATCAAGTGTTATGAAGCATTTCAAAACAAGAAAAAGATTCGCATTTAGCCCCGTTATTATTTACCGTCAAGTACTCAATTTTTAATATTTATCTCCACCGATGGCAACACTACGGGGTGTGGTCATTTTCCAGCGGTACTAAGGGTGGTGGTTGAAACCGAGCGTGGCTCCTGGCTCGAGAGAGTTTGGGTTTGGAAGTTAAACCGAGCGATTGCTTTGGTCACCATTCCTATTTCATATTCAAATCAAGTAATGAAAGTATGTCTTTCATTAGGATAAAAGTTGGATTTTTGCATCTTAATCTCAACTTAGTGGTTTTCTTCTCCTGTTAGCGTGCCGCGCTGGGACTCTGTACCAGCGCTTCGAGATTGGCAAGTGGCCGGGTAACATTTATTTCGATCTTATTGTGAGTTTTGGTCTATTTACGGTAAGTTTTGGATGTAATTTCAAATCAGTAAACTAAACTCGTACATGGGTCCACAAAGAGGTTCATAAGGGTAGAATAATGGCTATTCAATATAGGTCTTATCGAAAGGCATGTTTTATAGCAAAAAATATCGTTTTATTGAATTTCCTATACCCGCCTTTTACCTATATATATGGAAGCAGTCAAATTGATCATAGACGAACTACAAACAGCCTGAATATCTCCTGAGATTGAGCTAGCGGAGGTTATTCCAACTGTAGTTTGATCTATTAGGGTGGGTTTTTTCGTTTACCGAAAATGCTAAATGCAATGCTTATTGTAAAAGTTTACAGTAAAAGTCATAGAAATGAGTTTTTTCATTTGACATTTACCGTTTACTTTTACAGACAATCTTACAGGCCAGCAAGGGTGCTGTAAATGCTAAATGCTAAAGTAAAGGGAACCAAAATGGCCGCATTTGTCAGTTTGACAGTTCGGACGTTGAGAGGTTATTTTCTTGATATTCGTTAACACTACATTATGTCAGCGACAAGTGAGAGTTCATCAACTTCTGACGATGGAGCCATTATAAATTATATACCACTGTGTTAAGCGACATGCTATACAACGGATTTTCTATATAATGGATTTTTTATGCCGTTTTCTTGTAAATAAAGAAACTGCTTGACTTTTAACTGCATTTATTGCAGATATGATATGCACTCCCAGTAACATAATGGTTAATAAAATGAAATTATCAAAATTTTTACAACAATTTATCACGTAAATAATATTAGCATTTGCTTAAATGACTTTCTTTCTCTCCGCTGTTAACCATCTGTACGGTTTTATGTGACCTGGTCAATGCAAATA
Organism: Halesus radiatus; assembly: GCA_022606495.2. Lineage (NCBI taxonomy): Eukaryota > Metazoa > Arthropoda > Insecta > Trichoptera > Limnephilidae > Halesus > Halesus radiatus. The sequence goes on along the minus strand of JAHDVE020009578.1, from coordinate 18,094 downwards.
GTACTTAGTGATACTACATGAACCCAAAAGTCGTTTGTAAAATAATGTTTTATGTGTCAAAGGCCATAGCGTCATTTAATCAAAATTTCATATGAATGCCTAGAAGCGACGCTGAAATGTTGGAACATAATGTTATATTTGATATAATTTCTTCAAATGCTTTGTAATTTTGTGGCATTATTATTAATTATATAAATTGAAAATACACTTTGTATATACCACTTTACTTAAAATATATAAATATTTCGACATGTTTCGATAGCAATGCTATCATCTTCAGGAATAAATGAATACTATAATAGTATTCATTTATTCCTGAAGATGATAGCATTGCTATCGAAACATGTCGAAATATTTATATATTTTAAGTAAAGTGGTATATACAAAGTGTATTTTCAATTTATATAATTATATTTGATAAATTAGCTACATTCCCAACATCGGATCTCGCTCGCCAAAATAGTCCATGATGTTTCTCTCTCAAGTGAGACCAATGGGCCAGTGAGTTAGGAAGTCGACAAAAGAATCTTACGGCTGAAACACGCAGCGCTCTCAGAATGTTTGACATTTATTGCGAGGGTTGCCACATGAAAAAAATATATCTACACTTCTCAGTACGAAAATGTGGGGATTTCATTGGTTATCATGCTGTCATCCCTATTAGCAGTTACTTTAGCAATTAGCATCGTCAAAAAACTCATTTTGCCGCAAATGTCAAACGCACTGCTAAAGTAAACGGTAAAATGCACTGCTAAAGTAATCGTCAATGAAAAAACCCACCCTTAGTAATCTAGAGTAATATTTGAATGGAAATCTGTAATTTAATTATAACCCGGATCCTAGAGATTCGCTACGTAACACAATAATGAAAAAAACTACATAAATATTTTAAATATGCTGACGATACGGCACTTGTTACATTGGATGAACAAAGATTCATTGCTATCATTCAATGACCGGTCAGTGGCTGAGTTGGCATCGCGTTTGCGTCTCACCCAGGCATCGTGAGTTCAATTCCTCGGCTGACTAAGTCCTCCATTACGACAAAAGCAACATCTTCCGCTTACTGTGATGGTAGTGGGAGATTTTCAAATATTGTCAGGTTATTCGTAACCAGGGAATATTTGTCTTTCTTCAATAAAAAATAAAATGAAAAAAATGTATACTACTAGACTTTACGGCTTTGCTAAAGTGGTTTTATGAGGCACGACTAATTGTAATTACAAAAATATATATATATATATATATATATATATATATATATTTTTTTAGATCTCCACGTGCTATAATTTCGATTACACCTGAAATTATATTCCACAATTTTACTCGTATTCATCAAAACACTTTGCAGCCCTGTACGTACGATAGCATTGAGCTTGTAAATGAATACATTTATTGGGAGTGACTGTTTATTGCAACTTCAAATGGGACATACAAATGGACAAAATTTACAAATTAATTGTGGGTAGGCTGTCCTATTTGATATGTATCGTTCTCGTGAGTACTTTATAAATTATTTACTTGTCAACTTGAATCAACTTTACAGTGTGGAAAAATCACGTTGGGACATTCTTACAAAACTAATTGACGTTGCGTACAATCGGCCAAAGATTCTATGGTTAAATTAATAGTTAATAATATTTACAAATAAATGTTTTCTTTTCTATAGCGTCATTTAGTGACTAAAATCATCTCAAAGGCGCTTTACATTTTGCTAAAGTTTATAGCATCTTTTAAATAGATATGTTATTAGATTTGTCTTAAAAAATACGAAATTATTTTCTGACCTTAAACCAAATGGAAGTTCAATCCAAGAAAGTGGACATTAAAAGTACTATCCCCAAATTTAGCAGCATTCATACAAGAGGGTTCAACCAGTCTGTTGGACACGTCACACTTGGCCGACCTGACAGTGAATTATTTCTGAGTAAGATTGTCCCTCACGCAGAGATCATTCAAGTATGATGATAAAATATTTTCACAGAGACGAAACATGTTGTACCAAGCAATATAACAAAAAAAATGAGAATTACTAATAAGAGGCAGATATATGCTGAAAAAATGGTTGCTAAGTAGTTTAGCATGACCAAAGTGAGTGACCACACAGTTCTTCACGCAGCGCAGGATCGCGAGGAGTGAAGACTTGTACACCGGGAGATTAAAGAGGGGTATCCTCAGCAATAACGGAATGACCAAAGGAGAAGGTTAGCATATAGGTATGGATAATATAATAATATATATATTTCTTTAGATATTTATTTATTTCATAATAAAGGGAATAAAATATGCATAGGTGGGTACTACTTCAGGGTTATGTTTAGGTAAACTTTTTTTTATTTTTTTTACATAATATATGTTACAATAGTTTATAACACTTTTTATATAATAACTGTGTCAGACGTATGACAAACAGGTGAACTGTAGGGGCAGCTGAACCAGGGCAGGGGAGAAAGCACAACCTGTGTCGATCCCTAGCAAAGGAGGAAAGATATCTACGACAAGACCTTATTAACGACTTTTGTACGATTGGAACATGCACAAATGGAATTCTGCACAAAAACCCAATTTATGCAGAATTATGGGTGGAGCTCGGGGCCGTGTCCGAGTGATGATGCTTGGTCTGGGTCCAGTGAGAGGCGGTAGTCCTATGGTCCAGGTGAGGCGATAATCAGAAAGAAACAAGGCGAATAGAGCAGAAGTCGTAGCTGGGCGGTACAATCGAGGGAGTAGAGGTTCTTGTCAAGCGGGCGGTTGCAGACTTAAAGATTAATTCTAGTTGTTGCAGGCTATTTAAAGTCCCATGCGCTGCGTTTGGGATTCAGGACTCGCAGAGCTACCGCGTTCTGCGCATGTCTGACGAACCAGTACTTTCGACTCTCTCGAACTGCCGTACCGCTCTGACTTTTTATTTAGTCATTCCACATTTCCTGTAGGTGAACATATTTCCCACAGACCGCGCAGTATTATTTATTTGAACAAAGGGGGGGAGTTTTATTTTCGGTGTAACCCAACTCCCATATAAATAAAGATATTCTAGGCAAGTGCAATACAACAATTACATTTAATAAGTGTAATAATCTGTAACCAATCGATATTGAAAATCAAACAACTTAATTCTAGTTACACGGGATATTGGAAAACAAATAAATATATGTTAAAATTTTGCACCTTTACAATTTGGGAAGCGGATATGGGTAACGCCGCCCCGGAAACCGTTTCTTGGATGACCAAGACCTCTGCCATAGATCACACCAAGTGATTCGCTACTTTTGGTGACTTAGCAGGGGTGCCTGGGATCGGGAAAGGCCGGGGTAGAGAGACGCTTGTGGAGTTTATTTTAATAAACCATTGACGGTAAACATTTTTTTAGTATTGTAGCTCCCTCTCTAACTCGACAATTTTCATTGCTACCTACCTGGGGCGCTATTCCCGTTCTTTTTAAGGAGGATTCCTTAACTTTTTCCTTAGGGTTAAAGCCTTCTTAGTTAACTGCGGTTCCGGTTCTTCGGATGACAGCTGTCAGCTGAATTCAGCGAACGACATTCATCAAAAATGTCAATATTTGCTATGTTTTAACGAGAGAAAAACTCAATATTAATTATGTTACCAATTACATTATTATTTTCTTTAAACATAATTAGCTAGTAAACATTTTTAAACATTATATAGATGTTGACATTTTTGGCAATTCCCGTCAAGCGGCATTGAAGAGCGTCGGCACAAATTCAAATGTCACTTTTAAAACTAGAGATAAAAAAAGGTCATTACTATCTAAAAAGGTAGGTACCTTTTTATAAAACGTGATGCATCGTTAAAAGGCTTATTTATGATATTTAAAAATAAAATAAAAATGAATTATAATATAATGTTATTGTTTTTAAAAGTTTTACTTCAAAATCTTATGTCACTTGAAGATATTTCATCAATTTGTAAATAATCTCTTGACAATCTATTTAGGACCTTTTTACTATGTCTCACCGGAATTCCGCAGTTAATCAAGAAGTCTTTAACCCTAAGGAAAGACGTAAGGAATCTTCCTTAAAAAGAACGGGAATAGCGCCCCTGGTCACCAAGATATACACCCGTCAGCCTGGAAACCCAAGAACGCCAACGAGAGTAGCGTTATCTGCATGCACTATATATTCGACGATTGAACTAAGCAACCCTCATTCCTTCGCTTCTGCTTGCCCTGTTAAGTCTACTTAGCTCAATTCATCTTGTTAACCTCGTGTATAATATTATTCACAGACCTTTTATAACTCTCACATAAATATAACGAGCTCTTGTAACATCGACGAGTCGTTTCATTAATCTTGTACGTATAATTATTAATACACGACTAATACAGATCTCTAAAATTTCTTATGTAATATGAGTTATTGAGTTAAGATTATAATGTATATACATATATAATGACACTTTTCTATCGATGCTCAGTGGATAGCCTATTTATTCAGTTAAGGGAGAAAGCGATTATTTATTAAATTTAAATAATTATAATATTTTTACGCAGAACGCTGTAATGCTTGAAGGATTTGGCGGGGAACTGCGGGAATGCGGGAGAGGGAGAGGAGGAAGGTTAGGAAGGTGAATTTACGGGAGACAGTGTGTGTGTGCTTACCCTGAGAGAGGTTTCTTCCAGAGAGCTTGGCTCGGGACCTACGACTAGCTCAGAATCGGCAGGCCTCGGAGCTCTTCTGCAGGGTCGTGAATCGACAGGCGGTCTTATAGTTGGGAATTTGTGACTCGATACTTTATCAAATAAAACACTCAGATGCTTTCAAACTCAGTAGTTTACTTGGTGAAAGGGCACAGACATAGTAAGTTTACTCAAGGGGAACAGGCTAACCTAAGTATCACAAATAATGTTACGGGTAATCTCTGATTCTCTCTGGAAAATTCTCTACGAACGGGCATAGTTAAATGTGACTTGAATAGAATTACAACACAATGAAAGGGGAAAAACAAGATACAGCTCACAGTTGGTGATGATGCGGGACGAATACGGGGAAGGCGATTGTCGATCGTGTGTCCGGGTAGAAATCCATGGCCAGGTCCACGGTGAATGGTGCGTCACGGCCAGCACCGCGGGGAGGATGTTTCCAAGGCCAGGCCCACGAAGAGAATGATGCGTCCAAGGCCAGATCCGCGGGGTGAATGGCGGAGGGCAGCGAGCGTGGGGGAACCGGAACCCGAGTACGAGTGGTGTTTATTTTTGTCGCTAGGGGTGCTAATCTAACGAGCGGCTAGTATTTATGGGATATTTGCGTTATGTAACAACGCTTAACATAATGTTATCAAAGAGAAAAAAAATCATGTTTTCCTTTAAAAGAAAGACAAAATTTTTCGGGTTACAAATAACCTTACAATATTCTAAAATCTCCTACTATCATTACAGTAAGCGCAAGATGTTGCTTGTGTCGTGATGGAAGACCATAGCCAGCCTATGAATTGATTAAACGCGATTCCAACGTAGTCACTGACCGGACATATTTAAAAAAAATTACATATGACCTTTTTCTGACCGTCCTAGGTATGTTTAACAAAACATTTTAAAATTCTAAATATTCTCAAAAGTACAAATGCCAAGAATATATTTAAAAAAATTGGTTTCACTTTCATTTTTTTCATTTTTTTTTACAAAATTAAAAAAAAAAACTTACCGGGAAAGGAGTGCAATTATTTTTCTCCACTTTAAAAAAAAATCATGTTTTTAACATTTATTTCGTGTATTATTTTTATCGTATAGCATAATAATATTATCGTTATTTCGAACTAATAAATAAATCCTCTGCGACGTCCCTCTCCCCCCTATCGAAGAGTTCCGGAGTTTAAATACCAGTATTTAAAATGGGTAATGAATTTCATGAAAGGGTCATCGTAAAAGTGAATCATTTAGTAGTTTCATTATTTAATTACTTATCAAAAAAAAATATTATCACGCGATGTTATTATAGCTAGTGAAGTAATACCATTATTATTTATATGTCTACAGTCGGGTAATTGAGTTATAGACGATTTCTTTATAAGACGTTTATTTTCAGACTTCAGACAAGTTCAAGTATACGATAGACAGCCCAGCCGACCAGCCCGCGACAATGCTACCAACCTAAACATCCTATTTTCTTTCTCACCAACATGACAGATACATGACAATAAGGAACTCCAGTCCATTTTTTTATTTTTTTTTATTAATGTTGACATCCTAATTTAATTTTCTGTTTATTTAATTTTTTTTTCGAAGTTCAGTTTCATGGTTAAAATAATTGTTAAAATTTCATTTTTTAAATCCCACCAAAACACACGAAATCTATGGCTTGTTGCGTGTGACGTCACAGGAGCAGCCGGATTAGCGATTCAATAGGCGGTAATCGATATTATATGGATTCCATACAAAACTTTGAGAACTTTACACTCAAATTTAACTGCTTTTAATTGAAGAAAACATTGTAGAATATCAGCGTCTCGTTACTATTGTAGGTGCATTGTACCAAAGTGCAAAAATCCATTCATATCCGCAACTAATTAACAATTTATTAGCGTTCAAAGAAAGTCTTTAAGTCATTTAATGTCTTAAATTATGTTTAAAAGGCAAATCAGAATCGCTTGCGTTAATAGCTTCCATAAATGTTCTACGCATGCGCGAAAACTGACGCATGCGCATCTGTGAACTTGACAAACAGCCGGTGACAGTAGGCAGGTATTAACATAAATAGGTTGAATAAATTAAATAGTTTTGAACTTTAATGGCTTGAAATAAAAATAAATATATTATGCATTGTAAGAAATAATAGGTTTGGGGTATCATTAGAAATCCTCCACTTCCAGAATAACTGAAAAAATAATCACCAAAGTGCCAATGACGTCGTTGTTTTGTGCAAGCGGTATAGATTATTAAGTAGACAAATTCGTTAAAATTGTTATGAATTTTCGAACAAAAACCCTCAAGTGGTAGCAATAAACAAACATAATTATTTTACGAGCTAAATGAACACTGCAAACAGCAAAATTATAAGCCATAGATTATAAAAAGCAGAAAAAAACCATATCTAATTACAAGTTGGGCTCGGAAACTGCATGTGTGACGTCAGAAGCAGTCGTATCAACAGAACATGGTGTTTTGATGGTACGGTTTTTAATACATTTTTATATAACGATTTATAAAATCTACGTATAATTATACACAATGAAAGTTATATATTCAGAATCGGCATTTGCTGATCTATACGAATATATATTTTTAAGCCCATTATATTTTTCACTGGAGTTCCTTATTATATAGAATATTCAAGTATTCCAAGAACAATAAAATTAAGAAATTTTGTATTTTGTTTGATCAATTTAAAAAAATATCAATTTTCAATTTATCTAAAAGAACTTATAAATAAACCTTATTTTAATATTAAATCATTGAGCATTTTGACATTCGTAAAGAATGCAAGGCTGATGTAAGCGTCATGAGCGAGATTAAAAAAGGGACGCTTAGATGGTTTGGGCATGCAGAGCGAATGAACGAAGAAAGTAGTGTAAGGAGAATATATGTCGCGAATGTGAATGGAATAAGAAGCACGGGATGCCCGAGGAAGACATAGGACGATCGAGTGAATCAAATACTCCGAGTTCGGAATAATAGAAGAGAATGTATGAGGCGATGTATGAATATGGATGAAGCAAGAAGTGTACGCCAATATCGAATTGTTTGGCGGTCCGTATTCTCTGCCTACCCCTGCGTGGAAACGGCGTGATGGTTAGTTAGTTAGTTATCATTGAAGAAGATAATACCAACAATTCTTAATGAAAATTTAAAGCAGATAAAGAAATTTATAATATTATTGACACAATTCGTTTATCAATGGGTACTCATGATACCGGAAATAAATAAGAGGTATCTATGAAATAATAATTATCAAATCATCCATCCTTTGTTTCTTGAACTTCACAATTAAAAAAAATATTGTCACATGTTTTGGCCATTCAAAAGTTAGAAAAATATGACGAATTTCAATTTGATAGTCCACACCGCTTGTCAATAGCTATGGCGCCTGTTTTCTTTCATGAAAAAGGGCGCTATACAAATTATCCAATTATCATTATTATTATTATTAGCATAATATGCATAATGCATATTGGGTTAGTTGCACACTTGAACATTTGCACTGGCTCCGGTTGGCAACGAGCAGTTGAGATTCCTGTGCGGTATTCACATAAAAACGAAGTTTGAGGAGATGAAGAGGGGGAAGAGGGAGGTGAGGAAGTACCTGGCTATTCAGATTTGGTCACCACGCACGGCTGAAAGCCATTTCAAACGTGTCGATTATGAATTGTGGTCTTTCACCAGAGCGACACTGAGAGCATCTACCACCCTTGAACGTGCTTTTAGCGGTTAGGTAATACACCAAAGTTATGTGTGCAATATGCATTGTACTCGTAATAAATTATCAGGTGAAATGATTATTTATTTATTATATCGACCATCAATAGTGATCATTCGTTTCAAGGAGACCTCAACCCACATATATTCAGTATTAGAGATAAAGGACTCTATCAAACTGACCGCCTGTTTCTGCACAGAGTCAAGGGTTTAACTATTTTGAGGCTTCAGCCCAGAGGTTGCTGCCAAATTCTAAAGTGGGGCGCACTTGCGAAACAAATTGATACAATAGAAACATTTTATTTGGTTCCCATGATTAAGTTTTTAGTATTCTCCATAGATGGCTCCAGTGTCCACGATATCGACAAGGCAGTTCTGTAGCTCAATATTTGGGAGCTTTCGAATTCACAGTTAGATAGAATACAAGCTTTGAATCACATCAACTGAGTTTTATGTGTAATCTATAAAAACCCAGTATAAATAAATCTACCAGCACCGCACACAGTGCAGAACAGTACAGTGCAGACACGACAACATTATTAATTGTTATTGTGTTCAATTTGTAGAACTCCATTTATATTTTTAAATAGATAATGTAAGAAACTAACGTCATCGTTTTTTTTTAATTTAAGTTTGTAATAAAACAGATTTAATAATATTGTTACTAAATTCTGAAAGAATTTTAGTATCTAATTATTGTTACAGCTATTCAATGCCATTTTCAAACTTATTTACACAGTTTGAAAATGGCTTTGAACGCCCAAACAACTGTAAAAATAATTAAAAACTAACATTCTTGCAGAATTTAATAATAAATTATTAAATTTGATTTATTTAAAAATTTATTTAAAAAAAAACGAAAACATTAGTTGCTTACATTATCTATGAACACGTTCATATTACTGCGTACGTAAGCGTAACGTATCCGCGCATGCACGGGCCAATACCGGACGCAGATATTGTTAAAACCATTAAGATGGAATACGAAGAATTGATTGAATTGGTTAGGGAATATAGATTGGAAAATAATAATGAATATGGGAATAAAATTTTTAAATCCTCAAACATATTGTGGCAGACGCAGACGCTCAGTCGATAGTTCAGTTGACAGCCGTACTTGCGTCTGTGTTCTTGCGCTGTACTGCTCTATACTGCGCGTTAGCTTCCTGGCTGTCCAATCCAATATATTATATTCCGAGCATCTTCATTGTGAATAAACGATATCGTGTTTTGTTGTCAGAACCAGAGTATCATCTGTCGCGGGGATAATACAGAGCAGTTCCCAAATGCCTTGTGTTTTTACAAGTAAAATTTGTTCCAAATATTTGCATTGAATTCATCCTCAACAGATCAACAAAATATTTCTCTTTCATCTGTCAATGCATGAGAATTTTTTAAACTTAGGTTTAGACTCCAATTACAAAAGAATTTCTTCGTTTCAAGTACCAACCGTTACTTCTTGAGATAGATCCGATTTGTTGTTAACCCGAGATCGCAGGTATTTATTAGTCGAATGGACCGGTAAGTAGCCGAGTAGTCCAAAGCATCGGTTTCCAACCCAGATGTCACGGGTTTAAGTCCTCCATAATTACACAAGCAACAATTTTATTTTATATTGATTGAATTAGGAGAAAATAAAATACGGGGTTATTCAAAATGATTAGACGTTATATGTTAAGGATCTGCATGGCAATTGAAAGAAGAGGTACAAAAGTTTCGAATCCCAACGCTAGATGGCTCATAGTTGCGCAAATGACCGCTTGAGTGCTTGCGCCGCCAAGCAGCCATTTCGCGTCAGTTGTGAGTAAAATGCCTACTATGCAGCGCAAGGTTTTCAACCGTAGTGCAACGTACCTTTCTTCTCTATTTTAATATTTAACCTCCAACTAGAAAGAGCTTTTGTCGTTGGTATCACCAATTTGAGCAAACTAGAAATATCTATAAAGGAAAAAAACCCGGGCCAACCGCGTGTATCAGAGGAAAAATTGCACAATTGAGTTCATCATTTTGAATAACCCTGTATTGTTAAGTTATTCGTAATATTTGTGTTTCTTTACTAAAATAGTACCTACAAATTGAAAACTGTCTTAATAACCGTTGCCTATATTGCCTTAATAACAAGTTAAACAAAATGTATTCATAAAAAAACATTTACTTTCTGACTGGCCATAATTATATTATAAAAACAAAAATTTTAATTTAAAAAATTAGGTAATTTAGAAGCACTAGAAGTGATAAAATCCCTATTTATTATTCTTGTATAGTGATTAAGCAAGTAAATTTATCGTATAGTCCTCGTCAAGATATTTTTCCAGTGAATAGCTCTTTTCCTCCGAAAAATCCCTTGATTACCCCTTCCCTTTGATCAGCTCCCATTCCAACTAAATATTCATGAATGTCTGACATTATTTTATATCTGAGGTTAGTTTTAATATAGTCCTGACGAAGAAGGGGTACTTCCGAAACCGGTCTATCATTATATTGAAATGAAGTGGTTTAAAACTAATTTATGTGTTTATATTATAAGGAAAATGTCTGATAAGGACATCGTCTTATTTTTAAAAAGAACTGGAATCGGGCCCTCGAACGTTCGGGAATGCATCAGAGGTAATTCGATCGAGACTTGAGGTAAGCGGCAAAAACCTGATAAAAGCTAAAGAATTACTCCACAATGTTATTATTTACCATACTATATTGTCAATATCCAGAGAGGTAGATGCTTGTTATATACCACAATTCAGGGTAGAATCGTTGCTTGAAATGACTTTAACCGTATTTGATGACCAAATCTGAATCGCCAGGTACTTCCCAAACCATTGCCTTCCTCATTTTCTTCCATTTCCCATTTTTTTCTGACTCACAATATCATCTAACGGGAATGGAATCCTCCAATATAAAAGAAAAGCAAAAATGTCAAAAAATACCACCGGAGAGCAAAATGAGCATGTCTTGAAACACCCTCTTTGTTTTTTTTACGTTTCTTTTAGTTATATATTTTGAACAATAATCTTTAAGATTGTCTTTATGTAAAAACAAATCATACCTTATTGCCGATTTTAAAAAAATATATTTTTTTTTACTTTTACACATTGTCCTTGCATCGTCTTTTTTCTACTACTTTTATTTTAAAAGTAATTTCATAATTTTCCTAGTACACACTCTTTACATAAATGAAAGCTAGATGAATCCCCATTCTGATAAAAAACGTATTATGAACATACTCATTACGCAGTTTTTTTACAATGTTCTGAACAAAATAATTCGCATAAATTATAAGCGTTTAATTAACGAGACGATAAATGACGTGGGAAAACGCAGTAAGCAGGCAATATGTGCCCTCGGTTCTTACCTATGTACATATTTGATTTGTATAATACAATATGTAGGTTAAGTGGTTTTTCACTGTCTCCCATGGATTATCGATAGAACAATTCGTCGATTTTATACTGAAATCTTCTGTTCGATTTTCCGCTTCAGCGAAATAAACGATTTTTAATATTTATTTTCTTTTTTTACGTCTATCTGAAGTACTCGGCATTGCCAGAGTTATTAATGGTTGTGTAACCCCTATTCCTACCCCTACCGAATAATTTTCCTCTTATTTAGAACTTCAAACGAGCAACATTTTATCAAGAAGTACCAAAATTCTGTTTTTAGGGGTGGGAAAGGGGGAAGGAGGGGGGTTTTTCGATATCTTATATATTATATTATACTATTATATTTATAGAATACTATATACTCCTGATGAAGAACGCATCGCTTTCGAAACATGTAGATATCTGTGTATTAATAAAGTTTTGAATACAAAGTATATTATTTATTCGAAGAAGATTTCTTGTTCTAAAAGGTTTTCACTCTATGATGTCATTATGTATTTTAATTAAACAAAATAACTTTGTATACATCACTTTATTAATATACAAAGTTATTTTGTATATTAATAAAGTGATAAATAATAAAGTGATTAAAACAAAATAACTTTGTATACATCACTTTATTAATATACAAAGTTATTTTGTTTTAATTAAAATACATTATTTAATTCATTTATAAATAATGACGCCACAAAGTGAATACCAATCGTTTGAAGAAATTATAAAAAACGAGCAATTTTGTTATTATTATAAATAAAATCAATAAATATCAAAGCTTAAAAAATAAAATAATGATCGCTATTATTATTCAAATTTATATTAATAATGTTATAAATACAGATATATATGAAAATAAATTTAAAGGAAAACTATTTTAAAAAATACATATTTTACTATTAATAATATTTATTTGATTTATTTAACAGTTTTTCTAATTTCTAAAATTTCAAAATTCTAGACCAGGTGTATAATTTTAAACTTTATTTACGTCAAAATAATGATTTATTTGCAAAATGTGTTTGTCAAATTCAGTATTATGTATAACGATGTCTGTATAACTACCTTTACGTTATATATACAGGGTGGCGTAAAACTACCGTTATGGCTTGAATGTTAAATAAATTTGTTTGTATATTTTTGTTTTATTTCAGAATTTTGTGAAGAAAACTTGGAATTTGTAATGGAACACTACACAACAGAACAGCGATCAACAATTGTTGAATTTTATTTTGAAAATCAACGGTCAATTGTTTTGACGCAGCGTGCTTATCGTCGTTTTTTTAATGTGCGTACTGGACCTTCAGCACCAACAATAAACCGCCTGGTTGCAAATTTTCGACAACGTGGTACAGTAAGACACCTCCCATGTACCGGAAGACCACGTACGGTCCACACGGAAGAAAATATCCAACGTGTTGTGGATAGTGTGCAGGACAGTCCAGAAACATCAACAAGAAGACACATGTTTGCACATGTTCCCGTATAATGTTCAGCTTGTGCAAGAATTGAAGCCGATAGACTATCAACAACGGCTAGATTATGCCATTTCATTCCAAACCATAACGGTAGTTTTGCGCCACCCTGTATTTCATTCAAATATATATATAATAACAAAAGAATTCAAGTCTAAGAAATTTATTCAAAAATGTTGTCCTATTTCTATTTTTAAGCCTATTTTTTCGCCTTATTAATCACCGTGTTTTTAACGTGCCACGGAAGTTATTCGTACATTTCATGCACCACTTGCTATGTGCTCAATTATTATATAATAAAATCTGTACATCGCAAGTGGCCTGACGGCCTTCCCAAAACGCTCATCGTACTCTTTTTTTAATCGTTACACTTTCAATTATGGATGAACGAATATGAAAAAAGGTAGATGAACATCATAATGATTAATAAAAATAGTTACGCATAGTTAAGTACTTCTAAATTATAAAGACAGGAACTCGTGATTCTCTGTTATTACACTTGTACATAGATTAAAGAATACACCCTAGAAATGCTTTCCGTGTAGATTTTAATGGAATCCGATATGATTGTGTCTTAGTGCCTTTTGATCCTAGCTCTGATAGCACTGTATCTCTCTTGCACTGAATACATTGTATATTGCCATTACATTTTATCAAAATTAAATAATTATGGATTTTAATTTTTGCTACAAATTTTAACGCCCTTCGCATTTCTCGTGCTCTTCTTTATTTCGTGCACTTGTACATAGTTTTAATATTTCATAAAAAAATAAACAAACTAAGACTATTTTAACGGCCGAAATCTTCATGCGATTTTTCGCAATAAAGTATAATTTTTTTAATATGTTACTTAATTCAATTCCGCTGTATTGCATTTAAACACATATTAAGTTTGAGCACAACGTGGAATTATTGCAACTCTAGTAGGTAATAAATAACTGCTTTTGTAACAATAAAAGCGTACGTATTTTGAAGAAGTTATGGTTTTTTTTATAATTGCTGTGTAGCAAAAAAAGTTTTCATGCAATTTTAACATTTGTGTAACGGTGATTAATTTTCGCATGATTTCTAACTACTTGAAATGTAAACACAAAACAGCAGACAAATTTCACGATTTCAGTCAGTTTTTATTTCGGGTTTTGGTCTTGTTGACGTATTCGTTCTTTTGCAACTCGTGTGGAGAAAATATATCAGTAATCATAAAAGGTGAACGTTTTGACAAAATTATTTCTTGCCAAACTTGTTGCTTGCGTGCTTTAAATAATAAAAAGTAGATAGATAGTTAACTTGTGTGTTGTGTTTAGGAGAAAAAAGAGAGTTTATTCAAGTTTATTCATCAATTTCTTTAGGGGAACGGCTGCGCGGCCTGTTTCGTGCAAAACTTAACTTTAGATTTGAGGCCAAAATGCTTACCTAAACCTAATGATATTTTTTTTTGTCTAAAGGTACAGGAAATATCTAGACTTAAATTTAAATTTAAAACGACTAATTTACGTTTAAACTTTAATTTAGCGTATATAATTTAATTTGTCGACCCGAAAAAACGTTGTTTTATCTTTATTTTATTGTATATAATCACGCTTACATGGCAAATATGAAAATTAAATAAATATGCACGAGTATACTGAAAACCCGCAAATAATTTTCAAGTTGCCTCTAAAATCATGAAAAAATGTTTTCTTTAATGGCCTATATTTCATAATTTAAAATATATATATATATATTTTTTTTAAATACTGTAATCTGTCCTAGATATTTACAATACCTTTAATTTTAAAGAAGATCATTCTGTTTGGTTGGGTATTTTGGCCTCAAATCGAAAAGTAAGTTTTGTATGAAACAGGGCGCGCAGCCGTTCCTCTTAATTGCTCTAATAGAGCAGAGTAATTTATTGAAAAGGGTTTATAATCAAATAAACACAACTACCTTCTCTTACGGTAAAAAAAAACAAACACTAGTATAAATAACGATAGATCCAAAGATTCTAATAATTGAAATGGCTCATGTAAAGAGTCGGGATAATTTTACGGTCAGCACCCAAAAATACAAACGTTGTAGTCGTTGTAAACGTTGTAGAAATATTATGAGTGATTTATCGGCAATTTCTGTACGAGAAATTAGAAAAATGTATGATGTTTCAAAAGTCAGAAACCCTAAAATTGTAATCTTTTAAATTATACAAAAAATACGTACTGGAATTTTAGGTAAAACATTCAAAATTGATATAATAACACACATATAAAACTTATTTCCACTTTAATAAAATTTATATCATTATAATGGAATTCCACTCAAAAATAGAAATATTCAAAATTGCCTTCCTGGTTTTCAAACTACACCTGTTTTCAGGCATTTCAGTGTGTATTTCATAGAATTTTAAAGATTGCACGTTGAGGACTTTTTTCCATTGAAACCTAACGCATTTTCTTAACTACCCGTGTAGGATTTGCAAATAAATTATTTGTGGCATTTCTTACGTTAGCAAGCTACGAAATTGTTTAGGGCAACTTTTTAAATGTTAACCCTTAAGAATACCAAACGTAGACATCAAATGATATTATTTTTCGGTTCTATCTTTAGCAGCTACAATAAAGGAATAGTTCACACATTATTTTTTTTTTAATTGACTTAATTTAAAGTATTTACAAATTTTTTCACTAACATAATTTTAAGGAAAAAAAATATTAATTCATAAATAATATCCCGAATTCATAATAATTGACATCACAAAAGGTGTTAAGCAAGGCTGCGTAATGTCACCGTGGTTATTCAATCTATACATGGATAATTGTATGCAAGAATTGAAAGAGGTGGGCCTGGGCGCGAAAATGAGAAGTCTGCAAGTATGTTATATGCTGATGATGCGGTGCTGATTGCTAACAGTATGGAAGATCTACAGTCCCTCGTATCTAGGATGAACGAAGTATGTATGATGAATGAGCTAATGATGAATGTAAATAAGTCCAAAGTCATGGTGTTTGAAAGTGAGAGTACGAAAACAGTATGCAATATAGTTGTGAATGATGAATACTTGGAGCAGGTTTATGAGTTTGTGTATTTGGGAAGTATGTTTACGAGAGATGGAAAGACTGACAGGGATATTGAAAGAAGGGTGAATGCAGGAAACTCCATTAACGGAGGACTGAACGCGGTTGGCGCAAACAAAAAGTTGTCCAAGGAAGCGAAGCCAGCAGTCCACAATGGAGTGCTGATACCAACCTTGATGTATGGCAGTGAGGCATGGAACTTTCAGAGGAAGGATGAAAGTAGACTGAATGCTGTAGAAATGAGATCTCTGAGACGAATGTGTGGTAAAACCATGTATGATCGAGTGAAAATGTTGAGATTCGTAAAGAATGCAAGGCTGATGTAAGCGTAGTGAGCAAGATTAAGAAAGGGACGCTTAGATGGTTTGGGCAGGTAGAGCGAATGAACGAAGAAAGGAGTGTAAGGAGAATATATGACGCGAATGTGAATGGAAGAAGAAGCCGGAGACGCCCGAGGAATACATGGCACGATCAAGTGAATCAAATACTCGAGTCGGGCCATGTCAGAAGTCGGAATAACAGAAGAGAATGTATGAGGCGTTGTATGAATGTGAATGAAGCAAGAAGTGTATGACAAGATCGAGTTGTTTGGCGGTCCATCCTCTCTGCCTACCCCTGCGGGGAAACGGCGTGATGGTTAGTTAGTTAGTTAGTTAATATCCCGTCACAACGATAAAGTGTGTTGAAAAATATACTTTATAGAAATGACTCGTAAGTATTGTGAGTAATAATGAAAATAAATTATTAAACTAAAAGTCATGCAATAAAGAGATAATTTTGTAAAAAAAAAATTGTGAATACGATGTTTTATGCCAATACGTTAATACCGAAATTTAAAAATTAAAATTACTGAAAGCGTACCCTTTTAACTCAAGCTTCATTCCGGTCCTTCACCTAATAATATTTTATAGTGTATAATACCATATATTATGGTTCATTTTAAAGCCTGATAAAGCTTGGATTTAACAATACCAGACGGTATAAAAAATATTCCGCATTAATAATATCTAATACAGTTAATGTATTTTAAAGTAGTTTAAATTTTAAATACGTAAAAGACCTTTATCTGCTTAGTCACTTGAATTAACGTCTTGATCAGGTATATGAATATTTCGCCGCCAGATAAAGATAAAGTGGCAAGTTCAATGTGAATGTTAGCGGCTGCGCCGTAACCCATAGTAACCCGTATCCGCAGTAACAATCGCTCGTGGATCGTAACACCCGATTGTGTATCGGAGATTACACTCCAAGAGAAATTTCATGTTACAGCATTCATAATTAATCAAAAGCCAGTTTTTTTTCGACTGCGGTGGCCGTCTTTAGTAACGTTCCTTTCTAGTTTACATACGTCTGGAAATATCGTAAATGTGAGATTGTTGAAATATTGTGGATACAGCACGAAGTTGAGAAAAAATTGCCGCAAAAGAGATTGCAGGCGTTGTGAATGCGTTGTACGAAGTGCCAATAAGGTTGTATCCTACAACGGAAATTCATGTTATTTTTCAGTTTCAGTGCTGATTCGGCTTTTATTGAAATATGATTTATAGCAATTTCTTACAATATAACAATATTACTACCACAGTTTGCTACATAGTTTAATTGTTTGTTCAACATTAATTATCTCACTATGAACATGTTCTGAAGTAATTTACAAATGTATCATTTTATTTACAGCATGCTGGGGACAGAACTTTTTGAATTTTTGTAAAATACCGAATAGTACAAAGATACCTTCGGTATTACTCGGTATTGATAATCTCGTTATCCGGTCGATTAGCGTGTGACCCCACGATTCATGAAACTCCTGGCGCGACCATATATATCATAGGC